>VZRN01002950.1:599250-610436 GCA_013397935.1 Dasyornis broadbenti
CTCCCCCCCCCCCCCCCCCCCAGAAATGCAACCATTATAATTTTTTTAAAAATCACCATTGAGAAACACTAAAAAGCTTTCTGTAATACTTCTTACAGTTAGTATTTACTTCCCACAGTGAATTCATGTGCTATCAATGGAAGCTTTATCAGATGCTGACAACTTCCCCCATCAGGAATGCCCCTGAGTAAGGATGTTTCCCCTGTGGCAGCTCTCCTGTAGGAGGCAGCAGCAGGTAATGCCCACAGTTTCAAAAGGTCCAGTAATGTTGGGTTCTCTGTGCTGACACACCCTGGTGATGGATTTTCAGTTGCTGAACTACCCACAATTAAGATTTTAAGAAAAATCCCCTTCCCAGTGAGGAACAATATAAAAATTAGATTTCCAAGTTTTTCAGACATTATAGTGGACTGGGTCTGATGAAAATCTGGTCTAAGGATGGAAGTTGAGCTCCTCTGAAAAGTCTATGCCTACACCTAAATTTTAGAGGTGATGAGAGGCTGCTGAGGGCTCCACTGAAGGTGGGAGGGAGTCAGTCTCATTACAGCAAATGTTTTCTACACATTTCTCAAGAAAAGAACTCCAGATATGGGACACATCTATACTGTTTGGCAGAAAGACACATCTAAACCAGAGAGAATACTAAAATGAAAGAAAATTTATACCATAAATTTACATAGTTCCAAGTTTGAATTTGAATGACGTTATGTGTATCCAAACCCACCTTTGGCATACCTCCAAACAAAATCATAACCACCTAAACCCTGGAGGTTTCATGGGGTGGGGTTAAAGTTGGAATGATTATCTGAAATGATCTCCAAAGGAAGCCATAAAGCTGTCTAAGGGTGTCCTAACTTAGTCTGGATGCATTGGGTCTGTAAAGACTCTGGCAAATGCCATCATCAATACTGGCTTGCTCTGACAGGATATACAAGGATCTACAAGGGAGGCTGTGAGGCTGAAGTGCTGATTTGTGATTCAGAAAGTCTAGCTTCACTTTCTGATTTTCTTAATAACTTCTTTTGCCCTGCATGGGTTACTTAATCTATCTGTGTCACAGTTCAGTATCCAGAGAATGCAGACAGTAAGATATTTGATTTTACTTGTATTTTCTTGCCTTTTTGCATGCATTGCCTGTTTAGTTATAAATGCTTCAGGTCAGAGGTGGTCCCTTGCTCTGTCTTTAAACACAGTTATGGTGTCTGGTATGCCAGGACACATGTTCAGACACACCCTCTGACAAACAAAAAAAAAAGACATTTTAAATGTCACCACTAACTCAACTTAGAGCCTGCAGAGAATGAAGCAGTCGGGGGTAAAGTCTGCAATAAGTAATATGGAGCAAAATACAAGTTCAAAGCACGCTGCCACAACTGAGCACCTGATTGTGGTTGGTGCTGGTGCTCTTCTCTACTGCCCTGGCTCCATGCAGGCATCAGGAGTCAGCAAGTAATCCAGATATCCTCATGTAAGACAGAAGGAAGCAGAGGCACCGCACACCCTCTGAACACAGGAACATACAGTGCATCGTAAGCTGGGAGGGAGGGCAGACGGCATTACAGGTGGACTAGAAATATCAGAGCAAGCTTCATGCTGAAAAGCAGGGAATCTTTGTCATGACAACAGAGAGAGCTATAAACTATACAACATGCACAGGGAATGTAAAGACAGGCAGTACACTGGCAGCACTGCAGCAGTGAAGGATGGTTTATTTTTAACAACAGTTTCTAAAACAGGAGCTGGTGATTTTGTTTGTCACTTTTTATTTCATCCAATCCTCTAGATGGATACCAGTTCCTTTTGCAAGATATTTTTTTATTTATTATTGTTTCTCCTTGAAGCAGAGACTGAAAATGCTGTGATAAGTACATTGAAAGGTTCACTTAGTTTCAGCTGCAGTTTCCCTGAGTGCTTCTGTGTCCCCTGCTGAACTGCTGTTTTGTAATGCAGCGGAGGTAGAGCACGCTTTGGGGATATTCCACAGCTCCTCCTGCTTCCACCACATCACAAAAGAACCATTTTTCCTCTCTCCTCCCTTCACCCTTCCTTTCCTGTAAGGGGATAAGAGTGACTAAGAAAGAAAGGTGTACCATCACCTTCCTCAGGCCTTTTTTCCACCAACTACAATCTTGCAAATCCAAAGCATTAACTAAGCAGTTTCATATTTCACTCCTGCCCCATGTCCTTCAAGGTGTATGAACACAGCTTGCTGCAGACTAACAAGCCACACAGCAAACATTCCACATTGGGGACTGATGTTAGGGGAGCAGAGGATCCAGAGCTGCAGCTCAGTGGTCTGAGGAAAAAGCTCTGCCACTTTGACCCCCTTAATAATGGGCAGTGAGCATAGAGGGCAAGCGTGACTAGGTACGAGAAACCAGGCTATCCAGGGAATCGTGCAATGCTAGTGCTGGGCTTCACAGTCTGTAATAGGGGTGAGTCAGACTCTGAATTGCTGTGCTGCTATCTTAGTTATGGTAGATGCTAATTCAGCTGGTCAGGTAGAGTGTGCTTTTAGGAGACTAATATGAGCAAGCATATTGAGGCTCTAGGACTTTTCCAGGCTCCATAGCTGTTCTGCCTATCCTAAAGGGAAGACGCACTTGTGAGACGCAAATGCACAGCAGGATCTGGAATACTAGCCTTCTTTGAAGTTTTCTGGGATGGTGTCTAATGCAAGACTTTGAGCTGTTTGGCAGATTAATGGGGCAGTTTATTCTTCTGTAGTGTTTTCAGAGGCAGCTGGAGGCACTGTGGTGTGGAAGGTCTCAGTTTCAAGCAGGCACCTTCCACCTCTTCATAAAAACAAAGGCGGTAACTTTTAAAGACTGATTTCAAAAGAGTGAAAATTTGTGACAGAGTATAAGTGCTCCCTACTCTAGTTCTTTAGAAACCACCAGGATTTAAGGGTTTCCTTTAAAAGACTCAGTGTCCAACCTAAAACCTACTGCAATTAACTCAAAAGAGACTCGCACTGGAGGGCACTGGATCAGGACCTATGAGGCAGAAGAGAGGGATGAGATTCAGTCCCTGCCCTTTCCTGAAGAGACAGTCAGTGCACAGCAGCCGTGAGACAGTCCTCTGGGTGCTGCTGCATGAGGCGAAACAAACGCAGCTCCTCTCTTTGGTGGCTCTATGGACCTTTGGTGCTGACAGTGACAACAGCTTGTCGTTGTCATCTAACCAAGAGCTACCATGGCAGTCTGCTGAGAGAAGACCCAGGGTGCCATTTTTAGGGTTAGTTTATTCTGATTGGAACTGTACTCCAGTCCCTTGGCACCTGACGCTTTTCACTGAGTTTTCTGGAGGGAGCGAAGGAGCAGAGGTGAGATTCTTAGCTGAGACATCAGAGCCAAGCTGTTCTCTGAAACACCCTTTGTTGCCGTCTCTTCGCAAGCCTGCAGCCTCCGCTCCCTCCTCCCCTTCCCAAAAATAAAGCTCCATGATGTAAAAACATTCCTTTGGGGCTGGAGGTGGAAAAACTAGGACACTACAGTTCGGAAAACGCTCAGCACTGCATGAAATATTCACTATCAACCGAAACAGGTTTACCCGGAGGATGGTATGATGAAGAGGGAACGGGGAATCAATTTCACTGTCCTATGGTTTGTTATTCTGGCTGCTTCTTCTACTCGCCAAATAAGCTGAGCTTTTTGGAAGCTTCTGTCTGACCCAATTCTCATTCCCTCACTTTTCAGTCTGTGTATCCCTCCTGTTTTGTGAGCAAATAAACACTCATCCTAAAGGCATCTTTGCCCTATCCTAAATACTGCTGCTCTCCTGAACAGGGATAATAATGTAACAATTCAACAGAGAGAGCCAGAGAGCTCATGTGAAGCTGGGGGATCCATCAGCTGAGCACCGTGAGATAGGAACTGAGTATTGCCTCAGTCCCTGGGAAGGGCCTTCCCTTTCCCTTTCCTTCTCTGCTCTTCAACACTGCACATCATCCTTGGGTGTGACTCAAAATACTTCTGTCTATAACTCATTGCCAAGTTGTTTGTTCTGGGGTTTGTCCAATGCAAGTGAGAGGAAGAAACCTGGAAAATATGGAAGGCAGGAGAAAGGGCTTTGGTCATCTACCACCCTCATGTGTTTGCATTCTGCTTTCTGCAGGTACAAGTTTCAGTGCAGCCCCAGCCTGAAGCAACGTTAACTGTGTGAGTTTGTGTCCAGGCATACAGAAGTTCAGCCTCATCACCAGAGATACAGCATTCCAAGCAATAATGAGGTGTTCAGACAATGCAATGGGAAAAGGGAGATCAGTAGAGGTGATGGGAGGGATGACATCAACTGTGGTTCCCTGTGGGTATCCGAGGATAGGAAATCATGGCAAAACCAAAATGCCGAGGCAGAGCTGCAAGGGAGGAAGACGATGTTTGTCTGGCTGGGATACAACTCCCAAACTCTCATAATGTGTGACAGGAACTTAATCCCCTCCCAGGATTTTCAGCACTGAGTGCATTCAAACAACACATACGGGAAATCACACGTTTAATTTTTCCAGTGAGTTCTCTCAGAGAATGGGGGCATACGCACAAAGTCCAGCTCCCATACATTGACAGCTTACCAAAAGAAAAAGCTACAAATGGAAGCTAATCTGCAACGAATATATTTTCTGTTCAACCAAACACATTTTATGAAACAAAAGAGCTCTTTAAATGCTCCAAAAGGCATTTTCCTAATGGTGAAGAGCATGAGCACACAATACTTTTTCTGCTACAAGTAAGTAATGAGCAAATCAGGGAAACCACAGAGAAACTCATCTTTCTTGATGCATAGCTCCTTCTCCATCCTCACAGCTGGAGCTACTTGGCTCACTGGGATATCCCAGGCCATCCCTCTGAGACCTCTGAATAGGCACAACAGGACTCAAGTTATGCCCTGAAAAAGCAGCAGCATGTGCAACCTGGATGTGTGAAGCTGGCCCCATATTTACCAGTGTTATACAAAAAGTAGGATTTATTCATTCAGATGAGTTTGGTCTTATAATTCAATTCTTTGTACTGCTAATTTTTTTTTTTTTTACATTTATCAATTATAATTTCATTGTTCGTATGCTGTTAAGACCCCACTTAACATCATGCCTTTGTTCTGATACCTGTAAGTAAAAACCAGACAGCTCCAGCCTTACTGAGACCAGGAAGGCAGTTAGGGGTGGAGCTTAGAACAGGGGTCTGGCTAGTCCAGGGGTTTCCCAACAGATGCTGGCAGCTATTGCTTATGGAAACACACTAACAAACAGAGCTGCTAAGGGAGTGAGTCTTCCCTAGTGTATCTGTCCCTCTCTCCTTCTGGCAATCAGTGAGGACCACCTGACCTGGAATGTCTATCCAAACAGTTCTCTAACTTTTGAACCTACACATGCTTTAGGCTTCCCATTATTTTGTAGTTTCACAACGTGTTTCTTGTTCATTTTAAACCCCCTACCACCATCATGTAATTATTTTCCAGTCAGTCTAGCAGATCTCTCACTTCTCAAAACCAATGTTCTCATGATAAGCCTATGATCAACGGTAGCCAGGACAAGGATTCAGATTTCAGAGTATTTGGGAAATGAAGGCTACCTCCCTTTCAATCTTCTTTTTTCAATCTTCTTTTTTCCCCAGGAATTAGCACACTTCAAGAATTCCACTCACTAAAAGCAGCAGGGTTTTCTGCTCTATTCAGTGAAACTACACCATAAATGAGAGTATATGTTTGTCTTTCTTTTTTTCTCTGTAAAGACAAAGAAATCTTTTCCTATTCATTAATGAGAAATTCCTAAATGATAATGTGCTAGCTCTCTTCACTAATGCTTTTCTAGACAAGCAACCATTTGAAAGAAAAAAAGAATCTGTAACCACTAGCAGGTTACAAGACAGATGGGTAACAGGTACATGTCATGTCATTATGGAGAGCAAGTGGCCTGGCAGAGAAAAGTCACAGATGAGCTCATATTTATACCAGTGAATTAAGCTGATAAATACTTACTACTTAAAATGCTCAGCAATAAAGATGTCGTTATTTTTACTATCTCCTGCTTGTATTTGCTTTTAAGACTAAACTGTCCTTTATGATACGAAAATTTCTCTTTTACTTTAATTCAGATATATGAGAACAGTTCTTAGAGGAGTGCTCAATTTGATAAAGGTCAGTTCTATGCTGTGCCCCCAGAGGGCTGCAGCAGGAGGTGCCCTCAGTGCCAGCATCAAGAACGACCACCAGCTGAATAGCCGTAGTGTATTCGAGGAACTGCACATCTCTGCTGTACAGACAGATCTCTTCAGACTAGACTCCTCACCAGGGGATCATGTATTTGTTCTTCATACAATGTCAGGAATATGAAGAAGTCACATGGCCACGGTTCCATTTAAAATTACAGTCTCTGCTAAAGAAGCAAAGCATCACTACCTGTGTGAACCACTATGCAGGTTGGTTCTGGTGGCTTCTGCAAGAAAAACCAACAATGCTCCCAGGAGCTTACAAATTGCTTAAAGAGACACTGTCTAATTCCTACATACTCTGCAGAGCTTATTAAAATCCTCCAGGAGACAGCCACAAGCACAATTAGAGCTGTTTCCAGTAGCACACAGCTGCATCCTGTGATAAGCAGGGGATTGAGTACATGGCAATACAATTTGACTCAGCCAAAACGGCTATTGGTGGGACTGATCATCACTATCTTCCCTTCTACTTGCATGCTGTCACTGTGCTGGCAGCAACAAACTTCATAGGGAATAAGCACACCTGGGACACAGCAGAATTTGGCAGGCACCTGGAACTCAGCAGATGTCAGGTGTTTTATAGAGCACGCATTTTCCCTGGAAAGTCAGTCCATTTGGATAAACATTCACTGATGTAAATGTAGACACCAGTCCTACTCTTTTCCACCTGCTAGCTGCATTATTTGGGAAAGCCTGGCCACCATTTATTTACTTATGAGGAATGCTCTTTGAGAGAGGAGCTACAGCCCTTTGTTTCCAAGCAGGAGCCATCACTGCATGCCCCTTCAGTGAAAGCTAGTGGTTTGCCTTCACCTACCAACAGCAGACACAGATGCCAAGCTGACTTGACGACCTCAGATTCAGCGCTCTATGACATTTCACTCGTCAAAATGCCCCAAAGGCTTTGGGGCCCTTGTGTGCAGCTTCAAACCATAAGAGTTTGGGGTTTCTGGGGCAGAAACAAGAAGAGGGAAGGTGAGCAAAAGGAAAATCAGTCTCAGTCCTGGGGCAGGTTTCAGTGGATGGATGAAGTTTTATTTGACATACATTGGCCACATCATGCCTATGTCTCCTAATCATTGGGCTCCATGTCCTCTCTTGTGATAAGGTAATTACCCATGTAAGGAAGAATGCATTAAATGTGAATAATGGCAGCCTATTGCTGACCGATTCCTTTCACATGAAAAAGGGTAATGATATGTCTGGCATCACCTAATATTTTAAGTGATACCTAAAAAAGATCTGATCTTCAAACTTTGGAGTTTTTTTTTTTTTTTCTCTTTACCTTTGGGTTAGGCACTCATGGCTTCCTACAAACTGGAAATGATAATACTTAATTTGTACAACTGTGATATAGTTTCATTCATGAATTCTTCATGGGATTCTGGTGGAGATTTATTCATGATTTCTTGCAAAGCACTGTGAAACTCTCTAGTGAAAACCAGCACTCACACAGGGTGATACAGGGGAAAGGTATTACACCAGGAGCAAGACCTGGTGCCTTCTCTACCTCTGCCATTTAACTTTCATGTGATGCTGGGTACATCACTTCACTTGATCTATCTTTTCACTGACTATTGAGATGATTAAGTTTTGGAGTAAGAATTTTCTATTTTTAACTATTTGTACAATACCCCATTCATGCTTCAGCCAAGTCTATGCAAAATAATAAATAATAATTTTCAAGACTATTTCTACCCTCTGTACGTCTGTTAATGTGTTTGAGACAGAAAAGATACTAGATTAGTAAAATGTCAGTCAGAACTTTAGAAGGCCTGCCCCTCTGCAGCTGCCCAAGGAGAGCTCTGGAGATAAATAGCTCAGCTATTTCTAACTGGCACATATTGTTCTATGGGATTATTAATGCCTGCTGGAAACTTGGCTTCCAGTGGGTGCCTTCTCTGGGATCAGTGGGTGTTCACAAAGCTTTTCCTTTGCAGAAGGTGTTAACAGCACTGCTTACAAGTAATATCCCCAGTGTCTCTATTGTCATGGGGATTTCTGCAGATGGCACGCAGTGGTGACTGTTAGTAACTTATTACCATTCCTTGCTCTTCTTCCTTCTTTTCCCTCTATACAAGCTCTTTCTAACATTGGCCTGCCTTTGCTTTATCCATAGCAGACAACCTGCAAGAAGCCTCAGCAAAGGAGGGGTGTGAGTCCAAACAGGACCGACAGAACACCTCAGACAGGTGCACAGCTCAGGGGCAAGTGACAGCACAGCCTGAAGTCAAATGCGTCAGCCCTGGATTAGATGAACTGGCAGCCAGCCGCCAAGATAAAGTGCCTGCCTCCAAATTCAGCAATGTCACAAGGAGGGAAGGACAGTGGGGATGGCACAAGCTGGTGAACACATGCAGGTGAACCAAATTGGACAGGAAAAGAAAGACTACAAGGAAGACACGTATTAAACATATTTCACTAGTGCAGGCTCTGTCCTGCTGACCTTGGCCAATGATTAATGTTACTTTAGAGCATATTCACATTTGCTCTTAATATGAATCCCTCTGGACTGTAACTGGGAAAAATGCCACTCAGGCTGCACTGGGGAACCTGGGAGGTGGGGAATGAATTTTTACTGCCATTTAAATAATTTTGTTTATGCCTGAATTTCATGCTGTGCAACCTTCTCTCTCTGGACCAGGTATCACACCTTCCTACGGCACAAACAAATGGCACATTCAAGTTGGTCATGCGGCTTGAAGAAAGTGGAGGAAAATGTAGGTGGGAAGAGGAACTGTTCAAACATGACAGATCTTTTCTTACCTGTTATTCTTCCTGACAGGTTAAGCTACATTTACCAAGGTATTTGCAAGATGCAAAGAGCCCTAATATTAATTTACCAGAAAAATTTGCATGGTGTGAGTTGTTGGGAGATTCAGGACTTCAATGAGAGGAGTGGGAAGGACTGTGGTAGGCTGGTAAATGATGGCCTGGAGCTATAGACTGAACTTGTACAGAGGTTCCTGACCCAGAACCTGATTCAAGGCCATAAAAGAAGCTCTTTGAAGCCAATATGGAATGTGCTTAGCTTTTGCTAAATCAAAAGTTGACCAATTCTGCCAGAATATTTCAAAGGAAATAGCAAACACTGGGTCTGAAACTTCCTTTTAATTTGCTTTTCTTCTTGATATTTGCTTTTTCACATCTACATTTGCAGTATCTAATCTCTTTCCCTTCTTTCCCTTCTTCCTGTTTTAACTTCACAGTTATAGGTAAATCACAGAGAACTGTCTATTGAATTCTGCTCAATATATTTCTCATTCATCTCATAGTCTCCCAATATTCCCAGCCAAATCTGGGATGCCCCAAATAGGGAATACCAGACCTTTAAAGAATACACCAAGAAAAAGCATCTTAAGCTCAGCAGTTATTCAGTACACTCCAGTCACAGCTGGTCACTACCTCCCACACAAACATGGCACATTCCTGGCCTGAGGTGAAATCTGAGCATGCTTTTCCTTAGGGAGTGGGGCCATCCTTTTCTGTCACCATTCTCTACGTGCACCTGGGCACTCGCTATTTACACCAGTTGGCACTTCCAGTCATCCAAATACTTCACATAATTCATAAGCCTAAAGCAGTAAACACCCACCTTCCTGCCATTTATATCTTTCCCCAGGAGAACTCAGCTCAGAGACAGCATTAAGGTTTCTGCTTTTTACCCAATTTTCCAGCTGGGTTAACTGAGGCATGCCGAGGTCAAGTGACTCGCCCAAGGCCACACAGTCAGCTGCTTAGCCATCCCTGCATCCGGGCGCTGCCAGTCCTGCGGACATTTGCTTCAGCCGCCGGACCACAAGGCTTCCCTCTGAGTTGTCATATGTGGCACACAACACCTACAGGCCAGAGGAATCTTTGTCTTTGACTTCCAGCTAGCAGAGGTGCAGGAAGGGAAGGAAAAGAGCAGGAGGCATTGTGGTGGGGATGTAGCTGTAATAAGGGCTGACGCAGGTGTGGGAATTCTCATTTAGGAAACAAACAGCTGCTCTTGGTGACAGACAGAGCCTGGAACTGATCAGCTTTAGTAAGAATGACACTTAAGCGTGCCTCAGAGCCTTGGACAGGCAGACCCACGTAGCTTGCTAAAGATATGCCTTCCACAGCTCCCCAAAACCAGAAAGCCTCAATGGGAAAACAGGTTTAGACATCTCTGGGGATTCTACAAATGGGTGACCTTAGTTCACATGAAAATTAGCTCCCACAGAAAAGAGAGGGAGGTAGAACGTGCATCACTGCAGCTATGGGTTTTATTAGCAACAGAGATATTGGAAAACTTCACAGATTATACTCAGAGACTCATGCCTTTTGGGAGAAGCTCAGCTAAATACAATCCTCTATTTATTTAAAATACACAGAGCAAAATTTGTCAAATAAATAGGAGGAAGGGTGGCACACAAACTAAAGCCAAACCTACTGTGCTTCAAGCAGCACTCCCTCACACCTTTTTCCGCAGCCCCACAATTACAGAGAACAGCCTATTCTCTCCTTAGGACAAATAACCTTGTGGCCCAAAACCAGGAGTAGATTTACTAGGGGTTGTAATTCCAACTGAAGTCCTAACACTTACCCTCACCTGATTAGCACCTCCCTGTGTGCCTTCTGTGCTCCCAGGCACATGATGTAGCTGCAGTCACAGGGTTGCACTTATTATGAACTGGGAACGTGACAAGATCAGGTTCTCAAACTTACCATTAAAAGACCACTCACTTGCACTTCTATATCTTTGAATTTGCCTGTGATTTCTTATTGGGCCTGGATTTAGTTTTGTAAAGCAGGTTTCTTTCTCCTCTAGAATTTACAGGGTAAAGCACATTCTCCTCACATCTACATGTCTAGTTCCTTCTCTACACAAGAAAGCAGATTTTAAAATAAAGAAGCATTCTCAAATTGCTCTGTGCAGGGAGCATACTAAAAACTCTTTCCCCATTCTGCAGAAGCTTGAAAGGGTATTAGATTCTATGACAAAAAAAAAAAAAA
>VZRN01002950.1:610441-669251 GCA_013397935.1 Dasyornis broadbenti
GAAAGATAAAAGAGAGTAGATAATAAAAAAAAAAAAAAAAAAAAAAAAAAAAAAAAAAATCGTGGTCCAGAATGAAGTGTTCTATATGTGGAGCTAGTTCTGAGGTGCTGTAAGAAGCCTGTGTTTCAACAGCTATTCCAGATAGTTTCCTTATCTACACAAGTCCTATAGGCAACCTTACAAAATTTCAAATAAGCTACAAGAGAAATACTATTCTTGCTTGCCGCTGTGAACAGTGATTAAAATATAGACCTCAGAACCAAGACTCTAGGCAGGCTTATTTTTTTCACCTTCAGAAAGGACAAAGAAATGCCCTCAACCTTCCCCAAACCAGCCACTGTTGAGGGCCATAACAAGATCAGGCTGCTAACACCTCCCTCTCACCTCCACTTGTCTGTCAGCTGTTCTTGCGACCACATACCCTCTTTATTCCTTCTTTCAGTCCTTCAGCAGAATCAACACAAGTGAACTCTGTGCCTGCACCTCAGCCTCTCCAATTCACTGTCCATATCAATTTAAACTGCAGCTAATGGTGAGCTAATGTGCCTGATGAACCTTCTCGTCTGACAGCTCTGCGATGGGAACAGTAAGGAGTAGTGAGATGATGTTAACATTGTAAACCACTGCAGCTCTTTGCTTACTGATGCAGGAGACCAGAGCCCCCAGTCTACTTGGTGGGACCGTGAAGAACAGGTTTTGATTGCTGTTTAGTAAACTGGATTATCGGTAAAAAATCTGGAGAACATTTCTTTCCTCCCACACTCAGCCTCTCTGTCTTGGGCAGAATATCCCTAAAAAACAAATACTGATTTAGCACATTATGGATCCATGAGAAAAAGAGACGAGCTGAGAAGCAGAAGGTTAAGGCAACATGCCAAAGCCAAATGCCACCAAAAAGCAAGAGATCTTCATTCCTTCTAAGCTGCGCACTCCATGAGCTGTGAGGGAGAGTTTCCAACCCTTCCTTCTGATTGCCACCCTCATCCTTCACACTACAAGGCTATTTCTGCATGTTTGGTTATTATTTCACTCAGTGTTAGCTGCTAAACATTTAAAATAAAAGAAACAAAAAGAAGCAAGACAATGCCTGTGCAGAAACTACTGATCACTTTGTTCACTAAGTCTGTGCCCCTTTCTAGCTGGTCTTTCAAAGACCACCAGGCAAAGTATTTTCTCATTGTCCAAGGGATTGCATTATTTTCTGTTATATCCATACTCACTATTTATGTGAAAAGAGGGACAAACACCATTCCTTATTTATCTCTCCTCTCTCCCGCTTTAAAAAGTTACAGTCACCTAAGGAGGGGGTAACCCATATAACCAAGATAACATGGGACACAAACTAGAAACAGTGAATATAATCCACCAACTAATATGAATGGTTTTGCTAATAATATGTTTCTGAAAAATGCTTAAGTCCCAAATATGTCACTGTAATGCTGACAAACAGATTCATGGAAGCTTCAGTAAATTCACAAACTAGCATCCTGATCGTGAACCTGGAAGCAGAAACCAGACCTAAATTCCTTTGAGATTAATATAATAACCAAATTTGCTGAGGAATATGCTCCAGGGAACTTTGCATTTAGGTCAGCAAGAAAGACAAAAGATACTAAAAAGGCATGTCCCATTTCACAGTTCTTCTGTCACCAACACAACTTAAAGACATGGGTATATCTACATTAAATACTACATAGGGTTTATTAGAACAAAAGCAATTGTTTGTATCTCACTGATTGCCAAGCAAGGAGGAAATTGTGTTGTACGGAGCTCTCTATACCAGGCTGAATATGTCTGAAATTAAGATGGAAACCAGAAAGGAAAATCTAGCAAGGGAAAACAGAAATGCCTTTCCTGGAAGCTGAGTGCTGGCAGGGACCTTGGTAGTGCATTCAGACTGTGCATAATAACTTGGAGCATGTAACTGGCTGCAGTGATTTACAGGCCAGCACAGCAGTGGGTGCAGATTACAGTTGTGCTGATAGAGGCAGAATAACTCCTGGAAATGAGATGCCAGCCAGTACACAGCAAAAGGTAGATGAAGGCCCCTAAAGTGCTTCAGATTGGAAATTACATCCTCCTCTGCTGCATGAATAATTGTTTGGCCTCCATTAGGAAGCCTCTCAGTTTCTATCACTGTTTGGTTGATGTACAAACAATGTTCCATTTTTTATAACATGGACAGTTCCTCTCTCCCCAAATGGTCTTAGTTTACACCCTTGGTGTCAAGAAGCAGCTGGTTATAAAGTCAAGAAAAGACAGTTTAAATAATAAAACGGAGTAAAAGACATGGCTACAATAGAAACAAACTGATTTGAAAATTAGCTCCTTCCCCTGCAAGGTGTTTGGCAGAAGAGCTCAAAGCTTTTCAGATAAAGGTTTTCAGATAAACAGGTTTTAGTTCCTAAGGCTCCTTGAAATTAAGACAAGTAAAATTTGTGTGGACAGCCTGCAAGCTGTGAGGCAAAGGCTGTGAAGAATGCAAGTCAGGAGCTTGGAGCACACTCATTCAACTGACAGGTAATTTTTAATGCCACCTATTTGAAAGTACTTTGCTATGCAATACGTTTGTGTCTCACAAGATTAGTTACCCTTGAAGATTTGAGGACAAATGACCCATTTAAGGAGGCAACACTGCAATTCTGTGTTGGAGCAGAGCATTTTTACAAATGATTACTGTATTTGAACCCCCAATCTGAGACCTTGTTGAAGAAGATATTTTTTGCACTGTGTGACTGAAACATAACACTCAACAACGTGTGTAGAGAGGTCAGGCGTCCAAGGCTGAGCTCAGAGGAGAAAGGTACACAGCCACCTGAGATGGTGTGAAGATAGGAAGAGAGGGAGCACAGGGCTCTGTAGAAGGAATTTCGACCTTCAATGTATTTATTTCGTTTTGCTGTCAGGACTGTGGCACAGAGCTGGCCACCACCATATGGGCCTCTGCCCTAACACGTACATAGTTAAGGAATTGACAGTGCACCTTTGCACTCACTGTAAAGTCCACTTGCATAGAAAGGTGTCCACACACTGCTGGATTCTCATTCCAAGCTTTGCCTTCTGCTTCCATGCTACAGCTCCTGGCTATCTTGGCTAATCCAAAGACATCATAAATTTACTAGAAAGGGATCAATTTTTCTTTGTATGTTCTCATATAAAAAGCTGAGTACTGCAAAACTTGTTCTGGTATCAATCAGACCTGAATTTACTGGCTCACTAATTTATTCCTGCCCATGTCAATGGGATTAAAACTTCTAAGAGCAGGAATGGATTTTTAAAATACCAAAAGCAATTACTGAAATACAATTTCATAGCTCAAAATGATAGCAAAACACAGGTGCTAGAGAAGAATCATTTGCTGATAACAAGTTAAACTTTATTCAAACTTCTGAAACAGAGGGACTACAAGTGCTGCTTTTATAGGAACACTTTTTCAACAGAGGCCAAGTAAAAAAACAAATGACAACTAACCATCAACATTATGTGTTCATGCAGCACAGCCAGAATGAAACAGATAGAAAGAAATTAAAAATAGATTTCAATACTATAAATTAAAAGATGCCACAGAAGGTATGCAAATTGCATGCCACAAGGTCTTGTTTTTTGTTTACAAAGAATGTGTTTTCAGTTTGATGGAGAGGCATCATTACGGAGGGAATTTGAGGCATTTTAAATAGCAGAAGCACTCATTAAGTATTCATTTTTAACAGGAAGACTGGAAAAAAAATTAAAATTAATGAGCAAGATGAAGTGGGGGGGGGACTTTGAAGATGACAGCTTCTTGCTAAAAAAAGGCACACTTGATATTAATCGCAAGCAGTTCACACACATGCATTACTCCTAATTCCACTGTCACAATGTCCAGCTCTAGTTCCCAGCTGCTTCATGTTCACTTCATGTTAGGCTACTTGGCAAAGGAGACAAAGCACAGTCCTTCCCCTCAGACACTGTGAAAACAAAGATGAGGAATAAATCACCAGGCAAAGGACACAGCATAGCCAATTTTAAACCTGGGTGATTAAATGTATCTGCAATAGCGACTGTGGGAGACCCTCAGGAAGAAGTACAACTACAGTCTATATCAAAAGCTCAAACTGACTACAGCAATTTCTGAGTAGAAAAGCAAAAGTGTTCTTGTTGCACCACTATCACGGATTTTCTGTAAACAAATGAAATTTTTCTGGGCCAATTTGTACCTGGCACATTAAAACACTAAAAGGCCTTTTACACCTCTTAAAAAACCTGCCTGGTTTAAGACCTCATGATCTGGACATCAGCGAGATCTTCTCAAACATCCTTTCCTATCCCTGAATCTTAAAAGAAGGAAAAAACACACACACAGGCTAGACTGCCTATCTGATATACAACATGCAAGTTTTAGAAAATTCAGTCTAAATTCAGCTGTCAATTTGTTCTTTAAAACCCTCACACAGTAAAATAAAATTTTGATTACTGCTGTAAAAAAAACTTTATGTTTCTTTTAAATGCTTATATTCTTGATGAAGACTCTGTGGGGGAAAAGGGGTCGGGTTCGGGCTTGCTATAAAAAGTGGTCATTACAAAGCACAGATGTAGGCAAGCCTTTGTTCTCTCTGGATCTCTTAGTTTAGAGTAAAAACTTGGATCTGGAGAAGATTTATCCAAGCTGAACTGACCCTGGCAGTGGCAGCGTGGAGGGCATCCTGGACAAGTGTAAAATGCCTGGGACAAACACAAGTAAAAGCATCAAAGCAGAAGTTACTGCAGTGAAGCAGGAATAATGAGAGTTGCATGAAGATGTTTGAAGGAATGAGCATTTAACTTTGGTCTTATTTCACACAGAATATCCCAGAAGATTACTTCATGCTAAACACTTTTCTCACTAATGTTATGTTTTTCAGTGTGATGTTTTGCTGTATTTGACCATTCCCACTGTTCTCTGTGAGTTCTTTTGATCTCCTGACCCTGCAGAACACCATACATAAGAGGTGCTCAGAATGCCAGACACAAGCATAACCCTGCTGAAGAACACCTTTCTGAAATTACGTCCAAGTCTGTTCCAAAGTCCACTCAGATCAGTGGCAAGACTTCCTCAGAATTTTAGTGAGCTGTTGCAAGCCTAGATAAAGCCTAAGCCCATTTGGAGAACTAAGAAATTTCCATGATGGGCAGAGATGTCTCAGCTAGCTCCAAACAAGCTGCCTAATGAGCCCAAGCTGAGTGGTGCCCTGATATGACTCTCATGTTTCCGTCCCCACATGGGCACATTCAGAGTTAACTCAGGTGTCTCCGCATGACCCTGTATTGCATCATGCATACACTGGCTGCTTTGTTGCTTTCCTTTCAAATTATAGCAGCAGCAACAGAACAGGCAGTGAACAACTATAGGATTATTTCTTAGTAATATTTGCTCCTTTAAGGTTTGGCATCTTAAACAACCCTAAATGAAAATGGGTTGAAAATACTGCATGAGAATTCTCCTCTAGGACTCAGCTGACCCAAATACACAGTTCTCTTGCTCTGAATTCCTCTGTATGGTGCAGGGAGATAAACTGCTCTGTTTCCTCTTTCTCTCTTGCCTTTTTTTTTTTTTTTTCCTTTCTTTCACAATGCTGCATTGCAGGACCAAGTTTTCTGATTATCCATGCAGTATCTAATTTTGATTATCCTTTTCTCAAATTAAGTGATTCTGGTACTCTGAGGAAAATCAGGAGAAATCTGTCTCCTGCTCCGAGGGGGTAGGTAATGCCTTTCCATAATAGGTTACCTTAAAAGCATCCATATAGCCAGAAAAGTGGCTGCACTTCAGGGGACTGCCAACATGACTGTATCAGGCAGTGGCATGACAACACGTAACTAAAAAAAGCCGCAGCCACAGAAGTCCCCACTGTCGATGCAGTGACAGCATGAAAACACAATTTTCACTGGTTCAGCTTGCCTGGCGCAGGGTGAGAGGAACGAGCAAAGCTCTATTCCCAACAGCAGTGCTGAGCTGGTATTGCGTAAGCATTTTCACAGTGCGGCTGGCACAGCTTTAAAAGAACCTCCTCTTGCTCCCTGTTGAGCATTCGTAGACAATTCTGCATAGCCAAATGACACAAGCAAGGTTTAAACACTCCTATCATCCTTGCAGAGTAAGCACAGCCATGACAGAAGGAATAATACCTGCTCTGGTTCCTAAACAACTAGCCTTCAGGGGTAAAAGCTTTACCTCTAGATATCTCTACCAAGTAAGTGAGTTTCTGAAACCAGAAAAAGGAAAATCCTTTGTCTCATTTGCAAGCTTGGACATATTCGATCCACAAGCCATGGAGAAAAAAAATAAACAACAAACAAACAGGAAAACCTAAAATACCATTGGTTTTTACAGACACATTTAGAAACAGAATCATACTGCAAAATTGGCTCTTCCAGCTCCTCAGGAAACCTGCACAAGCATCTAACAACCGCAAGAACACTCAAGGTCATAGGCAAGCTCTTTTTGGAGAGAAGCTGCCTTCTGACTATAGTGATAAACGCTGCAAAGTAGAGCCTGTATTGCAGATGAGATGACTGGGAGATCCCTAAATCAAATAGCAAACTCCATGAACATTGTACATAAATAAGAGCTTTATTGAGCCCTATCTCTGAAATTCATATACAACAGGAGAGTTGGAATGGGAAAGCTGGTCACTGCTCTGCTTTGATGAATCATTACACATCAGCTCCAAGCCTACTCTTCTCATTTCGGCAAAGTATGCTTAGTCCAGCCTTCCAGACCCCAAAGCAACCAAGTGATAGGAAAGCATGGTTATAACCCCACACCAGTATACAAAAGGAGGAAAAGCCTGCACTGGTTATAGTTGGCTTCCACCAAGCTACTCTTGCTGGCTCCTTATTGCAAGAGCTTTGTCAAAATAATAGAAAAGCATGTGAAAAGGGATTCTCAATAGTGTGGATACTTCCCATGTATCCACATAATTCTGGCTGAAACTCCTGAAGTCCCATCTCAGCATGTTTCAGGGTCAGTAAAAAGGCAGGAGGTACCTGAGAGGTTACAGCTTTGAGATCTCCAAAGTTCGGGGCTGGTATCTCCCAGCACACCGCTCCTTCTCCAGCTCAAGCTCAGGACTCCTCTGAAACAGAGAGCACTGTCCTCCTATGGTGACATAAAGCATGGCTGTAGACAGCAGGAAGCTCTACAGATCATAAAACAACGACCTGTTTCTGGCATCTGCTTTGTTTTGTTTTCCTATGAAAAAACACATTGGGCCAGACTGTGAGTTATGCAACCTGCAGTTACTCAGCTGTCGACTGGCTTTGACAGAAAACAACCACAGCAAAGACTTCCCAAGGTGCTTAACACTGTGCAGAAACAGAGCCCTAGGATACTGCAGAATGGAAGAAGGGACTGGTCACAGGTGAGTAAATGAGGAGGGAAAGCCACAACTTGAAGAATATTCACTGCTGGAAAGTGGTAACGAAACCTCCCAAGAGTATAGTTTTCCACAGCACTGGGAGTCTTAGCTGAGATGGGATTGCCACATGAAGCCCGAACAGGAAGAAAGGCTTCTGGTAGTCCAATTAGTCACTCACAGTATTTCTGACACTGTTGTGACACGAAGAACTACTTGGAAAGTCTGATCTGTTATTTGCACAAAAAAAAAAAGTAAGGCTAGCAGAAAAGGGTGAAACAGTCTGTCAGTTAAGTATGTAATTTTTTCAACTTGTGGTGGAAGGTGAATGAAAAGGAAAAGCATGGAAATGAGCTGCGGATGTGTTATCAAACTAGAACTAGAGCCCAAGGTGAGGCAGTGAGCAGATTTTTCCCTGTTTCTTATGGATACATGAATACTGTAACAAAGCCATTTTGACTTGCCTGGCATCTTGCTCTCCAAAATCAAGGCAGAAAGTATTTTTACCCTACTTCAAAGCCAAAACCTGCATGGTGTCCCCTACCAGCAACTCCAGGTTTTCTAAAGTAACAGTTTATAATGCTGCAGGCTAGGCCTCCTAACATGAAAACTGAAAACTGGCCCCATTTTCTACTCATACTACTTCATCATCAAAGGAAATAATACAGAACAGAACTGCACTAAACTTGCAGATATTTTAAACAAGTTTGATTGCAGGGCTGCAGAAATGCAAAAGCAGGTATAGAGAAAGACACACAGAACCAAAGGTTCAGACGCTAAACTGTTCCAGGAAGAAGAAAGCTCAGCCTGTGCCTGTGATTAAGTGTTTGATTTTGCAAAGTCAGGCAGGTATCAAGAACTGGTTAATTGAGGGCAAGAGAGAGTTACAGTGCAAAGTGAAAACAGAGCAGTCGAGGGTAGAAAAACAGCTGCCACAAAGCCTGTTTTCCCTTGGGTTTTCTGCTTAACTTTTGAGAATAAATATACTTTTCAGCTAACCTATTCTGTGAAGCTAATTCCCTGAAAGTGCTGGGAATCCACCAAGACTGTTGCCTAATACGTTCAGGAGCTAAGGGGTCTGTACCTGTGCGGTGTCCTTTCAGATTCTGTACTTAACAAGAACCAAAATGAGGCAGCCCCGCTGAAAGCATTGTATGCACACATTTACACATACCTCACAGCAGATGGCCAGCACACATCCCAAAGCGAGTGCTAGACTGATCAGGGCATGTGCAACAGCAAAGAGGAATGAAAGGAGAATTACTACACAAATGGGGAAAAACGTGCCACCTTAGGTTTTGGAGCTATGAATGGTTGAAGGACAACAGCCCTTCTGACAAAATCTTGTTATCTTTGCTGCCTCCAAAGCTGGCTTTTCACGAAGCAGTCACATGTCCTCCCCAGGAACTGAAGCCATATAGGTAGCATCAGATATAATATACTGCATATGTTTTATGCTGCAGTATATTTTAGGAATTAATTTATGGTCCATGTTATCTGCATACTGCTTTTTCAAAGGCACAATTTCTAAAATATGTGTACACATTTACAAACAACTGATTACAACTTATTCCCGTTCTACTCCAGTTTTCTCATCTGTGTATTTTTGTGACTGCACTGTACCAGCAGACTCATCGGGTGAATTCAAGTCTATGGGAAGAGATTAACTTACAAAGCCATGCAGTCCATGCCTTCTGGTGCTTTGGGTGAGACGTCAAGATCCCACAGGAACCTCTGTGTTCCTTCTCACATCACTGTGGCATGCACAGAGAGGGAGGTGCCCAGGAGCAAAGACCATTTAACATAATGACTCAGATGGGTGGTCAGCAGTTTAAACCAGCCACTTGACGTTACTATAATGAGGATTCAGTTTAACAGTTATTCTGTATGCATGGAAATCCCTCCCATCCCCAGGAAATCACTTAAAAATAAAATGAACCAAAATCAAATCATCTGTTTGAGAAGAAGGAGGTTATGGCTTGGAAAATGCATAAAATGGGTGGAGTGAAAATGCCCATGGGTGAGTAAAAATTATTTATCATAGCAAGAGCATCAGGGAGCCTTGGAGCTTTATCTCAGGGATGACACAGCATAAAAAGAACTCCTGCAGAAATTAGCTGCAGTTCTGCTGAATCTAACAGGAGAAGAATCCTTTTATAACTCTGAGATTAGACTAGTATGTTTTATATGCATTTTGAGCCACAGAAGTCTTGATTGAAAATTAATGGAAGTTATTTCCACGATGAGTAGCAGAACTATATCATATGCTACTTGTTCACCAGGCAATAAATACCTGTTCTATATTATCTACTCAATCCATTAAAAAATTCCCATCCAGCACCAATACCTTCTGATACATGCAGGAGCAATCCTCATCTTTTGACTACTACATCATTAGCTTCCTGAATCTTACAATGAAAACTAACTCATTGAAAAATATTCTCAGGAACATGCCTGGCCTATAAAATCCTGAAACACAATCTTAATTTCTGTAAGGATTATGTATAGGCTTTAATCTTAGGTTATCTAAACATCTATACATGTATTAAATCTATCAAGACATAACCTTTTTGCCATGTCCTGAATTCTTGAATTCTGCTCAGCTGTCCCAGATCTCCCATTACATTGTGTGCTGCAGGTCTAGGCATTTGTAGTCCTGACTGTAAGAATAATGCCTGAAATGCTCATGTACCCTGCTTGAGAAGTTATAACTTAAAAAAATCATATCTGCATATGCAAATAAAGGACCTGGTGATTCTGACTGGCTGTTTACATCACTTTATTTAAATCAGGCTGTATTAAATTCTGCATTCTATCCTACTGAAGGTCAGAGAATGGGTATCAGATCATTAGACAAAGATGACAGGATTGAAGCATCTTATTTCAGGTTAAGGATGCACACAACCCCTAGCTTTGTTTAAGTTTAAAAAGTTTTTTTAAAAAGATGAATGAAAGGCATATATATAAGTATTAGTATCTCACAGCTAAAGATCTGAGGATACAGAACTACTGGATGGGGTTACAGCTACTGTAGCCGTAAAGAAGGATGGCTGTGGAGTAATCTAAGGAGTGGTACATAGAGGACTCAGAATGAAAACAGGAGAAGAAAATTATATTTGCAGTAGTAGCAGACATGGCAATAAGGAAGAAATTATGAATTATATCAATGGTATTGCTGTTCAAAAAATATGTAAAAATAAGGGGAAAGAAACCAAGCATTTCTAATGATCTGCACCTGGAAAACAAGTGGAAGATAAATAGAAACTGTAATGAAAGGGACAGCTGGAGAGATGATAGATGATGGAGGTCAAGCCTCTGTGAGAACCAGCAATTTGAGAGAGTGAGAAATGAAAGAGTCAGAAATAGCTAAGACCTCTTTAGAAGTGCAGTGAAAGTATGTCAATATGTTAATTATTTCATCTATCGTCTGCTAGTTGTTCCTCAAACTATGCTTACAGAACTTGTCTATATCTAAAATTTGATTTGTATCTAACACTTAAATCACAGAAATTCAGTTGCCATGTCCTTTATTCCAGCCTAGTGCACTTCTGATCTTACTTTCAGTGTTACCTCTCACAGATCTCAGTTCTCCTCTCAAGTCTCCGGGCAGGCTCTAAGACAGCATTCCTCCATTGCCTGCTAATGTGGTTGCTCTCTTGTTGGTATTCAGACCAAAAATGTGATAATTACCATGAGTTCCTTTAGGCTGCTTAAGCTTCAGAGTCCCCTCAGTAAAATAGCCTTTGAACCAGTCCTAAACCCACTTCATGATGTGTTTATTTTCAGCTGTTGAGATCCCCATTCTTTGTATGCTGGCCTGTTGATTCTCAGTTTTACTCATCAATTTGGATTTTGCTGACCCTTTTCATACTATATTTTTGTGACATGACTCTTAACTTCACTGACTAATTGCTTCTACCATAAGGCTGCAACATTCGGTACTGTCTCCACAGCTCCAAGGTATTTCTTCTTTCAGCTCCTATAGATTTTTCAAAAATTGTTCAAAATCATTATTTGATGACTGACACAAGTTTATTTATTACTGAAGGCAACAGCCATGATAGCTGGCCAGTCTCTCTCCTCACATCTGCACTGGGGTTCAGGTTAGACATTAGGGCTGAATTAAACCACCAGGAGTGTAATGCAGCACTGAAACAGCCTGTCCAGGGAAGCTGATGAATCTCAGTCCCTTAAGGTTTTCAAAACCAAGCTAGACAAAGCTAGAGCTGACCCTTGGCAGCAGCAGTCCTTGTTTGAGTGGGAGGATGGACTTCACAAACCCTCAGAAGTCCCTTCCAACCCTTGTTTCTGTATTTCTGCACATTTGTCCAATATTTCACTCCTGAACACTCTAACAATCTGTCTGTCTTAGATTTCTTCATCTTTAATATCTCCTCTCTTCCTGAGGCAGTATGTCATCAGCCCCAGACTTGACATTTGAGAATCTGAACCCTGGCTCAATTTGTATTGAGATGTGTCTGGAACCAAACAAATGCAGAGAAACACTAAATCGTTGATGTCTGCCAAAAAAAAAGGGGCCAGGTAGCAGGACAGCAAAATGAAATACACACCCTCTCGGTGCACCAGCAGCAAGTGGCTGTTGCCCAGCACCAAGCACACAGATGCCATGTCCTCGGGCACAGGTAACTGATGCTTTTTCCTAAAGGCGTTCTCACCACTATCAGCCTTGAACAGCCATGCAAGGGCAACTTTTCTCTTCAGAAATGAAGGCTTTGATAGTAACAGATCTCTGAAGGTGTTTTTTACTGTTACAGACAGTATCTAGATGTGTATCTACCAGTTGCTGGATTTCCATGTCAGCCCCTGTGAAATACATCTTTTTATTCTGCTAGTCTACTGAGCAGGGCCCAAGTACCTTGTCTGTTGTGTTGGGGATATTCTGGTACTCATGAGCAACCAAATCTACAGTTCGATTGTACTGCTGCCCAGAAGGGGGGTGGTACTCTTAGGTATCTCCACAAGACTACTTCCTAATCCAAATTCCTCTGTGGCTGCTAAACTCCCACCTTACACCCCAATAAGATAAGGAAGTGAAAACATGACCCCAGATGACTGTGAGAACAGCTGTCTGCCACTCTGCCCTGTATCCAATGATCTTACCCATTTGTTCTTAAGTCAATGTTTTTATTTTCTGGATTTGATAAATCAGGGATTGATTTAAGAGGGGGAAATGAGGATAAAATGAACCCATAATACCTAGAGGATAATAAGTATTCTCTTACTGTGTGCATCTTTCCCTTCTACTTTGGAAGTGCTGCAGTGGATGGTGAGGGACAACAGGAGGTTAGCAAAGGACAGAAGGGATTTAGGAAGGAAATTCAGGGACAGCTGAGGAAGCAGGAGTGAAGAGAGGAAATTCATCAAAGAAAAGAGATAAGAACATTAGACTGAGGGGATTTATTTCAGGGTATTAGGAAGGAAATATAAGAAGAAAGATCTCTAAAAAAGAACTTTATGCTAAAGTATTTTACAAATGGGGGAAATTTCCCTCTATTGACAGCAAATTCTTCCCCCTGGACCATCTACACACACACAGGTCTAGAAATGCACACCAGATTTTTGACCACAGAGCAATAGTAAATTCCAGTCTATTACAAGGATCCATGGTGACAGATTTCTGACCAGACTTCCAAACCACTGTAAAAATGTAATCTATCAAGAATTCTCGTAAGACAACTATATGTTTGTATCATGACTGTTGAAAATCTGCTTCGGGTACAATGAATAAAACTAGTAACACAATCCCCATCTCCTGATACAATTGTTATGATGGTTTTTGCATATTCTGGTGACTCCATTTTAGATCTTCTAGCCTTGCTTACAGTTGATATATAGAGCTGTACAGAAGAGTACAAAATGCTAATAGGAACTGGAGGAATAAGCTAAAATACACACCCCAATTCCTTATGAACAGACTTGAGATGAAACAAGCTTTATACATGTTGCTATTACTTATTTCCTGTAGCTATTTGCCTCCATTGGAAACATACAGATGATAAATAATATTTGTCTCCTGGACCAAAAGGAAACCCAAAAGTAGAAAAAAAACTAGAGCTGCACTCTGTTGTGTTACATCTTGCACCAGTGACATTTCCTCACAACTTTCCTACTCAATGTACAGAAGAGGAGGTACTGGGGAGAGCTGCAATATAAGAATGTTTGTGTCTGTGGTATATATGCCAGGAATAAGTGATCCTGTTTTGTAGGACAGATCCTTCTTCTTGAGTGTTGACAGCTATTCACCCCTGTCTTACCAAAATGTTCTAAAACCAGACTTTGAATGTGTTATTTTTAGAATAGTCTGGAGCATCAGTCCCAAATTTCCAGAAAGGGCAATGATTTTGTTTGCCTGATTGAGTTTTCACCAAGCATTCTTGAAAAAGCCAGCCTGCACCCCAGAATTTCTTGCCACTTTTAAAAGTCCGTATTTCCACCAGGTGCAATGCATGATGTTATAAAAGAGATGTTATTGAGCAATTGCTACATGCTGAGAGACTGCAACAGATGCATATGTTCAAGATTAAGCTCAATCTCACCTTCCCTGTGGTTTGTAGAGAATTAAGGTAGCATCTCCATTATCCCTCATACAACACAAAGCCTTTGCTGCTGCCTCCCCATGCAGCGGAGTACAACATCTTCCATTATACCACAGGGTTAAAGAATACCAGGTGTTCTGACAAAGCAGTGATTTCTGCTCCCATGTTGGAGAAAAATCAACCATGCTACCACTGCAATTTTTGTCTCTGTGGTAGCTGGGCTTGGGCTCTTTCAGTATTGGAAGATTCTCTTGGAGTTGGACATGAAACACCATTTTAAACTCAAACTCTGGAGTCTCCTCTGTGTGGTGTGTTCATCCACAGCAGGGGAAGGCAAACAATTGCTACAGGAGTGCTCTTCATGAACAGACCAGTGAGTTAAATCCATGCTAGCTGTGGATACAGCATCTCAGGATGCCAGAAGGCAAGGTAGCAAGTTCAAAACCAGCAACTGGTAAAAGAGGAAATGTTCAAATACCTAAAACCTGACCACTACAGAGATCAACATGCTCTAACAGAAGCAGTGCAAACCTATAGCACAGTGCACCAAGCTCCATCTGACAGCTCTGGAACCAACAGTCAATTGCACCGGGATTGAGCCTTCCCAGATTTTTCCTAAATTTGTGCCAACTACTTAATAGCACAAACTGCAGGGAATAGACTGAGGGAGGCCTGGTTTATACTTAACAAATGATCAGCAAAATGTTCATGTTGGATAGAAGCATGCAAAACAAACAGGAAGAGCCTGTATCCCCAAAATGACAGTGCAATGGCAGTCCTTGGCTCTCAGTTGTACCAGTTAAATATCCATTAAATGAGACATTTTTTCTGAGCTAGGAAACTCATAAGGTATGCAGTGCTAAGAAATGCTTCTTACAGAAAGGTAGTGCTGGTGTACAAGGCACCACCCAGTTGTTTCAGGAAAAAATAAAGATAATATTTGAACAAAGTCTTTACTCAAATGGTTTGCCTGCTATATACAGGAATGGACTACATCCAGTAATTGGGATGGATCAGTCTATTGATATTTATGGTGCTTATTCTACATGATAGATGCAGGGTCAAATAGCTGAACTAACTGTGGTCTCAGTCAATCTACTCAAGGATTGACATCCCATTACTTCTAGAGCTGTTCTGATGTAATACTGGTTCTCTTTCCAAAAGAAAAGAAAAATATATTAAAAGGTTTCCAGACAAGATTCCAGAGTATGAAGCACAAACCAATGTAAAATGGAGTCAGAATTCTTTTCATCTGCAACCCAAAAAAAGAGGAGTTTAAGCTAGAAAAGAAAATATACAATAACCTAACCACACCTGCCAAATTACCTTCGGTTCTTAATGAAATCAACTTGCAAAAGCACATGCTGTGCTGCAGTGATGAGATCTCAGAATCTTTCTCCTCCTAAACTGCTTACAAGCTTTTGCACTCGCACTGAGCAAACAGCATGGCAGAATCATGAAAACAGGATATAATAGTCTCTAAAAAACCACAGAATACTTCCTGGCCTAATGCACACTCCTTCAGTTCCAGTATGTGCTGTTTCATACATATGGTGAGGAATGATTTTAAAAAATCCTGTATTGTTGCTCTGCTGCTTATAGGTATGGCTTTCAAATGGTTCAGTCAGTATTGTATTCATCCTGCTGACCAAATCTGAGTTTCATTCTGAGTTTTGCTCTCAGTCCAGGAAGAAATTGTATGAGGAAAAAAATTGTTTTTTATCAGCAGCTGTATAACTAACAAATCTTTCTGTAGTTCATGTCAGAAAAACATGCCCCCCTAACTCCTTTTTTGCTGAGAATATTTGGGAAGTGATTTTGTCCATAATCTAAAATGAATTTCCTATCTGTAAATGTGGCCAACTGTACCTATGTCTCAGCCAGGACCCACGCTATTGTGGAATCCTCTACTCTCTGCAGATGGGGATAGGTTTCATCCTGTACTTCTTCAGACTGATTAATCAACCACAGAACAAAGCTGGTTGAAGTGCTTGTTGAAGTCAATTCAAAAGTTTTTGCTTAAGTCAGATCACAATCCAATGCTTTTTAGCATTTTTCATTGACCTTCAGTGAGTCAGAAAAAAAAAAAAAATAGTAAAGTTTTGACTGCATCAAAGAACCTGCAGCTCCAGATTAGAAAACCTAATCTTCACCAGACTCACGGTTCGCATCTGGAGTTAACAGAGACCACAGCCGTAGGTCTCTGCTACAGAGACTACCCAGACTGGGGGAGTCTGATGTTTCAAGTTCTCAGACTAACTGAGTGTCCAGCCAGCCAGAAATTCTGGAAATACTGTAGGACCTGACCAGGGGTTACAGCTCTGGATGCCAGCCTCAAGTTTTTCAAACTCCACACCCCATCTCTTCAAGACTGAGCATGGAAGCTCACCTTCACCTTGGGTTCCTCTTGCCTTTCAGGGTAACTCCTACCGCTTGTCCTTCCCCAATAAAATGAGCCTTGAGCCTGACAACAGCTGAGGATCCCAGTGCCTCCTACCACTCCCCCATGTGGTGTAGGAACACGTCTCTAGCTGGGGATGCTGCGTCTGCCCCACAGCTGTGGACTCTTGGAGCCTGTCTCAAGGCTCCCAACATCTTGGCTTGATAATGTAGGGCTCAGAGGCAGTGGGAGTCCCTGCATGGGCAGGACTTTCAGGGTCTCTGCTGTGGAGAGAGCAAGGAGGACTGCTCAACAGCCTGCTACAAACACAGAAAGAGTTCAATAGAAACCTAGAATTTGATATATGGTGAGTTCACTGAGCCAAAGTTATTTCAGAGAAAACACTTTAGCCGATCAGCATCTTTTGATAAAACTAAGCTTTGGCAACAGAAAAGGAGAGTTCCCAGAAGCTTCGGTAGGGAAAGCAATGTGAAGCTAAACTATGATCAGTCTCACCCCAAGTACAAGGACAGTGCAATTACAGTGGAAACAGTTAAAGCCTAAGCTGATCAGAAAGGGGTTTTACAGGCTAATTATTGACAGTAGGTTCACAGGTGGATGAGGACTGGATTGCTGTGCACATTTAGATGTCTCATCTCTGGAATCAGTTACTTCCCATCTAGGCTTTACAGTTATGAACAAGTGAAATGAATGGGAAAAGCACTCCTTGACTTCAGCTAGCTCTGGTCTGGGCTCATGAGGAACATTTATTGCTGTATGACCTTACATCTCATGTAAGCCAGCACACGTGGATGATAGACTGTCTATGCCTAGGAGTTTGCACACACAAGGCCGTGGGTAGAACGTGTTGGGTACAACAGTGGTTTGCGCCAGACTGCTGTAATACGAATTAAAAGTAGGGTGGAAAAAAAAGGCCAATTATTTTAATAGCTTGCCCAAATGCCTCAATTGATCATACTAACTTTAGAAAGCAAAATGCAGTATGCACACCTGACAGGTTTGCTCCTCTGTCAGGTACATCATGTGCTCGTGATTCCTGTTTAATTTCCGTCTTTAAGAATACCTCAAACTGTGTTCCTTGTGGGTGTGGTGGAAAGTGGAGGCGGAGAGCCATTGTCTGAAGGAAAATACAATTACCCAACTTCTTTAACTGCTCAAACAGATGACAAGTGAACAGGCTTTCAATGCTCCCTACCAGCTCCAGTTTAAAACAAAACACTCTGCATTATACATTCAGTAACAGATCCCTAATCCCAAATTTCCTCTAGCAGAAGGGAGCCAGGGGAAAAAAAAAAAGAAGCCCCTTTTATTTTGCCCACATTTTTCATATTGCAAAGTGCTCTTTTATCTCATTGAACTCAGAAAAGAGACTTGCAGACAGGATACTGTGCTGTGCTAACTGGGTTGCTACTAGAATATGAACAAAGGTCACAGAGGCAGGGGATAAGTGCGTGTTTGTGCACTTGTGGTCTTTGATGGGTGCCAATCATTCCTGCAGTTTGTTCAGTGCCTATGCATGTCACACACACACAACTCACATACACACACACACTTTCTTCTAATCTGCTCTCTTCCAGGGCTAAAAGCTGACAAGCATGTGGTAATGCTCCAGGTTAAAGATAAATCATAATGAGGATGAGAGTGTGTAAGTGTGAATATACTCATTTATATATTGAAACCTGCATGTTCAACAGCAAGTTAAAATACGAGCATGCTTTGGGGAGATTTAATTTCCTTTATCCTTTCATCTTTTTTTTTTTTTTTTTTTTTTTTTTCCATGAGTACAAGGTCCTCTGGGTTGTTTTCTTCTCACAGCAATATGCCAGCCAATCAGAAGAATAATAGATGAGTGTCAGCAGGTTAGCACAGTCCTTCTTAATCACAGAGTCCTGGAAAGTTTGATTAATGCTTTAAAACTTTTTTCTTGGTACTTCTGTTTAATAAATGGAAATAATTTCCCTCCCATTTTGCTATTTTTAATATAACTACCTCCAAAATCTAGTGGGCCAGTATTCCAGATTATTCTAACTGCATTTCACTGAAGATATTCCATGGCCTTGTCTCTGTTCATTTGTACACAATGGCAGAAGTACTCAGTGTGATACAGCAGCAGCTTAACGCCATTTCCACTGCAATCAATAGCAAAATTCCTAAATACTGGAGCTGATAAACAATTAGGCCACTATTGAAAATTTTAGAAAAAATATTGATTAGGTGGACTTGAGGTTTGGTGTTGGTGAGTTTGGCTTTGTTCATGTCAGGGAAACTGCCCTTGTTATCATCAAAGCTGAACTTGAACCAACTTCAGTCCGCTTCTGTCTCTGCCTCCGATTTAGGTTCTCCGTAGTGCTGTTCTGATATTCTGGTAATGATTTCTGTAGACTAGTCAGTAGCTGAGGACAGCCAGGTCACCCAATATCACAGTCTGTTCTTTGAAAAGTCTGAAAATAAGGTATTCCAAGTAGAAGATGCTGTTCTCAAGTATTACCTTCTTTAAATTCACTTGGGGGAGCCTAAATCTCTGCTTCTACAGACACCTTGCACAAGTGCATCTCTTTTATGCCCCAGACAGGGATATGTGACTTTTCACAGATTTCAAGTGTGTGATTAAAATTCACAGTTCCATGGATTTTCAGGCCAGAGAGGCTGTTGCATCCATCTAATCAGAGCTAATGCATAGCATGGATCAGGAAACGATCTGCAACTACTTCCTGCTTCAAGTCCAGCATCTGAAGTTGAATTAGGATCTTGCTTTTTAGAAAAGCACACCACAATTTAAGATGAAGTTTAATTCTTTCAGGGGAAAAACTCACTAGAGCTTTGGGTGGCTTGTTCCAATTAGTAACTTCATCCAGTGATCAAACAGGCCTAGTATTTCTACATTTAATCTACCTAAAGCTTACAACTATTAGTTTCCAATCAGCTTTTTGTACCCAAGACTGTAATATCCTCCGTTACCACATGCCTATCCTCCTTATCAGTATTTACCTATGTGATTAACCTATGTCTTAGCCTTCTCTTTAATAAAGTAAGTCCCCTGAGTCTTATAAAACATGATCTCTGTTTACTTACTCTCTCAGATACTTTCTAAATTATGCCCATTTTGTAAACTTTTTCCCTTAAGGAACAGGCATCTTATCCAACCATGCTGCATTTCAGCAGTTTTTGCAACAAACAATGACAGCTATTACACGACTTTCCGTAGCAAAAGAGGGAAAAACAGAAAAAGTGAAGAAGTCACAGAATGGAGGGGAATGAAGAATGAATGGGTTAAAAAGAGACAAAAGAACAACTGAAAGAAAATGAAGAAGGAAGGAAAGACTCTAAAGTAGGATAAGGTAGCAAAGAGATAAAGACTTACTGACCTAGACGCTCAGGAAGAAGGAAGAGATGATGAAAAGACCATGCAAAGCAGTGGTTATTTACAAGTATGCTTCCCTAAGTTATCCTGCAAGTTCCAAGAGGAACTGACATTCGATTCTCCTACCTATCCTTCCACTCAATTACTTCAGGCAATCAGGGATCCCCAATAGTGATCTTTGCAAGACCTTCCCTGGTTAACAACACGGAGAATTGTGTTCAGAAGTTTTTGGAAGCAGAGCTCATTGGCCCACAAGACACCAAACCAACTGACAGCCTCCCCAAACCCACCACCCATGTTACAACTGAGCTCCACAACAGTGGGACTGCTTTTCTTCTTTCCCATCCCCTGCCCTGGAAATATCTGCCTTGTTTCAAGGCCAGCACTGGAGGACTCAGAAGAAACAAAAGGCACACGGACACAAAGCACACATATGGAGCTCTGGGGTCCAGTCATCAGGCCTGGGACATCTGTGGCTTTCTGAGGATGCCTGCATATTCAAGTAATTAGAACAAGGCCAGATGTCCCCTTCTCATTCTTCACCCTTTATGCTCCCATTGCTTCTACTACCACTGTCTGTCCAAACAATATTTGGTCTGATGGTTCACCAAAGAGTAAGTTTTTTGTTGTTGTTTATTCTTTGAAAGGCTGGAGTGGAAGAGAACTGGTGAGGCAGTAAAGAGGAGAAAGGACTCTTCTGAGTACATCCCATGAGACATCTCAATGTTTCCAAACGAGCTTTTGCTGTATCAGAGGAAAGATTTGCTTTAACCTTTATGTTCTGAAGTTATAAATGCCAAACACTTGTACTGATATTGAAAATGCAACCATCAGTAGTGAACCTGCCTGTTCAGGAAACATTATTGCTTTACAGACAACTCTTGTATTCTGGGCCTAATTTCCCTGTCAGCGATCCAGATGTAATTCAGGGAAATTAATGAACCATATTTCAATCTCAAGTTGCTCTCTACAGCACACTGCTTTCTGAAACCTTTCCTGCCAATTTGTGCTAGAGCGACCTAGAAGTACATGGGACACAGGTTTCCATATCAGCAGGGGTTTCCACAGTGCTGCTGAAGAAACCCAGTGAAGCTTTTACCAGCTGATGGAAGGCAGGAGTGAGAACAGAACCAACCCTTTTTCCTCAACTGTGAAATTACATATGTAGCTTTGCCCCAAAGCCAGGATCCCAGACAGGCCCAAGCCTGAGCTGGGTAAGGAACACTGCTCCCCAGCCTGCATTTAGCAAGTCAAGGCATGACAAAGCAAAGGCTGCGTGTGCACTGAGCAGCCCCATCCTTTGACAGGGCAGTGAGCTTTTGGATGATACATTTACTGCAGCCCGTGCTGCATCGTGCCTGCCTGTGTATCATCTCCATAGCAGCAGTTCTGCTAATTGAGACCAGCTGCTTCAATTCCAAATTCTTCTCTCCAGAAATATCGATACTACAACGTTATGATTAGAAAGCACTTTACCAAATGCCTCTCAATTCTGCACAGCTCAGATGAAGAGCAGCTGCAGAGAGAAGGGACAGCTCCCTGAACATACAGAATAAAACACTGCAAAAACACTGGAGAAACGAAGGCTACAAGAAGCAAGTCAAAACAGAATAATGATGACAAAGAAAGCAGCCTGCTATATTTGCTTGTGCCTGTCACTTTAGATGTTGAAAGGATCGTAAGCAGACTTCTTCCTTATGCTCTAGGATAAATGGCCACAGCACTGCACTGTTACAGCTTCATGTGGCAGGTGTGCATGTTTGTCAGATCCAGCTTTTCTGTCCAAGGATGGATTAAAGCAAAATCCATCAATCTGTGCCTGGCTTGGAAGAGTAGCTGTGGTCTTGAATCATTTGGCTCCAGGGGCTGTTCTGCATGGCCCACTGGCAAAGAAAGTCACCGGAACTGATAAACTAGTGGGAAGACTTGCAAAGTAGGAATGCTACCACACCACAGTACCTTGGCCTCACTGCTGGCTATTTCCCTGTGGCTGCTGGCTCCACACAGCAAGCTGTCAGCTGGATGATTTGCAATGGTCACACTGGGATTGCCAGAAACTGCAAGGACTCTTCCCCTCCAGCCAGACTGGATTAAACTGGCTAACAGTACAGTCAATTCTAAATTCACTCAGAAATCTCAGGCTCTGTCAGTGACCACCAGACACAGGGCATTCCTGAAAAGACATCTGGTTACTGAATTTATGTAAGAACTGGGCAAACCACTTCAATCCCATCTGTTGTTCCAACCTCCTGAGCACAGAGAACAGAATCCTTGAAAGAGAAAATCTCACCAAGAAGGGTCTGAAAATGAGAACCATGTTGCAACGTGTAATTTCCTCCTGAGAAAGATGCTGTACAATCTTACACAATATATGGCATACTCCAGCATGTGGCTGTGTAAACAAGGGCCTAACACACCATTTCACTACTCAGATTTCATACTACAACCGAGGTAATGCAACACAGCTAAAGCAGAGAGATTGCTTTGCTATGCTAAAGTGATTTGCCTCTTACTCTGAAAATCAGTGAGGTAAATAGTGTTCTATACAAATACCAGACAGTGTCTCTGACTAAACAAGATACACGTTTTTAAAAAATATTCCCATTATTTTGCTCTGAAAAATATTCAGTGCTTAGTGTCCCATTCAGATTTTACCATTTACATACAGTTTTCTTACCTATTTTACTTTCTAACTTCCTGTCTATATGAGAAGTCTGTTTGAATCCACAATATTGCAGGGAGGGAATATATCAATGAAATTCCAGGAAGTCTGAACATGTTATAATTGAGTATAAACTTTCAGAACCTTGTCGGAAAAAATATAAACTTACATTTTTGTGTGTAACATTCACTGACTGCATATTAGCTTAAACTCCATTTTCTTTCCTCTTTGAATAAGGTTGCTATACTTACTTGTGCTGGGAAGCAGCTGACACAGAAGTCCATATAGGAAACAGCAGGGTAAAGACGTGCTTATATAGGGAAGCTCTGTGTGCTTATATAGGGAAGTCACCTCAATAAAGTGCTCAACACTGCATGCAAACCCGTTAGCGTAATTTGCAGGTGACAGGGTGACGGAATTCTGTTGATTGCAGTGCAGTTGTGTTCCCTCCCATCAAGCTGAATTTAGCCTCTCTAGTCACCAAATCACATGAATAAACTGCTATGCATACATTTATTTTATTTTTAGGTTTCCAAGATCAATCAATGACATTCATGTGAGGAGAATCACAAGGCTAGGTAAAAAACAAACTAAGCTCTTCTGAACACGAGCAGTCATTGGGACCATTGGGACGAACACTTTGATGGTTTCCAATGGCACAGCTCTGTGGATTGTAAACAGAATTACAACAGCTTTAAGCAGTCGTGGACCTTGGCGCATCAGATCATAAAGAACCCATGCAGCAGAGCAAGCAGTAGGAGTATTCAAGTAACAGATCCACCAGCCTCTGCTAAATCTCTTCATACTGACATTGCACACCTCAGTCTGCAATGTACCAAAATTACACTGTTCTACTGGTGAAAGTCAGGTGCCCAATAGACACTGGCCCCAGCAGAGAAGCACCGACTGCAGCAGACGGTTTGTTTTGTGCACAAAGCACAGGCATTCTCCCATTTCATTTCAGCTGCCCTCGCCTCCCCCATAACTAAATTATTGTTATTATGCTCCGCATAATCCTAGTACTGACAGGGATGTTTGTTATACATAATTAAAGATATTAACTTTGCATGGAACAGAAGACACGGAGCCAGGAACTTAATCTTTTTTTTTTTTTTAAAATCTCCCATTAGAAAATTACCTTCATTAGCACCGACTCACTGAGCTTCTCTCTGTTGACAATTTTTATCGCGACCTTCTGACACGTGACACAGTGAACCCCCAACTTCACAAGCCCTGCAAGAGAAATAAAGCAAAATAGAAAGGAAGAATTGGTTAGAGGTTGAGGTTAGTTGTCGAGGTTTTTTCTATTAGAATACCATCAATCTGTTGGCAACTTATATGCAAACAAATTCGCATTAGTACCTCTTCCAACCAGGAAACTTCTTGTGAATGAAGAAGACCCTGCAGCCCACATTGTGACCACTTGGTAGTGAAGTCACCAATATCGTTGATGCTTCTGCAGTTTCTGCCACTAAAACTGGTTTTATTGAAGCTGTGTAGTCCAACTTCCACCACCCAAAGCGTGTTCTACCAATAAGAAGTTCTAGCAATTGAACTGCACTGGACTAAGGGCTTTTGCTGACACCTGACATCAACAAAAGCTTGGAAATCAACAAAACTAGATGGTCAAATGTTTGCAGTGTAGCCATAGCTTCTACATTTCTCTAGCTCCTTCCAAAATTTCCACGATCACAATAAAAAGGCACTTAATTATGGTTTCCCTTACTGGTTTAATTTACCTGCTGGATAAAGTTAATGCTGTGATAAATGTCACTGTGGTGTGGAGGAACATCACCATATGCTGATACAATTCTAAGTTCTTCTTTGTTATTATTTGCTATATTCTTGTCCTCGAGCAAGACAGAGTGCTGTTAACTGATTAAATTGGCAAAAGGATGTTGATATCCCTGACAGAATTAGGATGTCTGAACTATTATCAAAATATGGAATGAAACACCAAGACTTAAAAGGAAGCGGTAAGTAACAGACATGAGCCATTATCTTCTGCAAAATTTTCATCTGAATCTGCTGACTTACATGAAGGTACATTGAGATACCTCCCACAAGTGGGTTTAAGATGGTCCCGTGAGCTCTCAACTCTACTGCCATTAGGAACATTTGTTCTGGAAAAACAGAAACAGCTGGAAAAATTGTACCTTATAGGTTATTCAAGTGAGATCTTGTTTGCTTCAGGTTTACTCTTGTCTAACATGCACATACAGCACAACATGTAACAGGCTGGATCCCATCCCATTCCCTACACTATATGCCAAATTGCCAGTTAGGTTAATTCAGTTATAACTGAATTTAAAAAGAAATGGCACCTCCCCGGTGTCCCTAAGACCTGCTGTGCTTTGCAGAGCATTTATGAGCAATGATATCAAATGGTAGAAAAAAGGCGAACTTAGTTCCCAGCTCCTAGGCTAGGCTGCAGTTAAGAAGCCAACCCCATCCCCTAATGCAAGCCACAAAGCCAAACACATTGCTTTATCTGGAATTTGAACCCAACAGATTTGCAGCCCAGAGAAACACTGAACACAGGACTTCACACGTCTTACTGAGGGACAAACAAATTATTGCCTTACTACAAACTGGGCCCAATTAAGTGAACTAGAGTTTCATCAGGGACTTCAGCAATCTTCTGCAGGTACTTGTCCATCCTTTTGCTACACAGGTAATCACAAATTTAGAACTATTAATCACTGGCTATTATGCAGAGAAATAAACTCCCAACTTGCTTCCAGTCACATCTCTTTTATGGCATGCTCAAGTGTTCTGGATATTTCTAGTCACATAATTTCTCAGTCTCATCTGGTTAAATGCTGACATCCTCACTTTCAGCCACGACATAAACAAGTCACAACAATTAAGAATGCAGTGCACTGACAAATCCATTTGAAACTGTGTACAGCAATAGCATGTCCTCTGCCTGAAGCAATTGAGAAGCAGAGATGGGGGAAGATGCTATGATGTCCAGCCACACTCACTCTTCTGTCTGAATTTTTCCTTTTCAGTCTATAATATTAACCAAAGCACTACTGGCTCTATGTTCACTGTTCAGAGCACCTGCAGTGTCACTTATGCTTCTCCCCTTTGCCTTTGTTCTGTGTTTGGATACAGGCTACTTGGCACCACCCTGCTGAAAGCGTGCACTGTTTCAATCTGTGCCGATTGCTTCCTTCCTGCCTATAGCACAAACCACAGCCTTACATCACTCTTGCAGCACAATGACAGCACTTTTTACACTGCTCTTAGTTACACTTTCAAATCTCAGCAGAACAACTAGCTCAGTCCTTTATATCTAGACTCCCAGGATCTGTGGCACAGTGCTGTACTGTAACATGGTGCAGACCAATTATTTTCAGAGGTCAATAAAGGTGAGAAACAACTGCTCCCTAACTGGTTCTTCACTAGTGATATACCAGACTTCTGATATCTCACACTTCAGGGTTTGATTTCAAATCTTGTTGCTCCCAAATCAAGACATCTGTCCCACTGAACATGGCTGATCTGTAAACTATTTTTCTTTTGTGCTCCCTGAAGCACCCTGTCATTGAGCCATAGAATGGTTTAACCATGAACTTCTGGGACAGTGTCATGCTGCACAGGGTATCTTCACAGTGTCCTCTGTCCTTATAGCTACTAACCTACCAAAGAAATTCAAAAATTAAGATTAAATCATTCTGTTTACTCCAATAAAAAGTTAATCAACTGTTAGAAGACACCAAACACTTTGCAAAAATAAAACCAATACTGAATCACACGGATTTTATATTGAATTAATTTCATTGACCTCAAGAAGTCATTCTTGATTTATACCATGGTATCAAAGGACAGAATGAGAAAACATATGTGAGATTTAATGCATCTTTCCTCTTTTCCTGATTTGCATTTTAAAAATCAAGAAAAGAAATGCACTGTCATTGCTATCTGTTTTGTGGAGATAGAAATTTTTGACCCTCTGAACAGCCAAAGACAGCACTTTTCACTGTACTAAATTCTCTGAATGTAATTTTAGGATAAAAATAAAACATGGTGCTCTGCCTTGCTTCCTCCCTCCTCCCTTGGCCACTTCCTTTTGACATTTGCAGGCCGGCCTAAGCAAAAAAAAAAAAAAAAACCCTCTTAGTAAGTCCATCTATAGGATAACACCCTCCTGCTCCTATGAAGAAAGCCTATTTGAGCTGGAGCAGGAAGGGTTTGTACCCAGAACTTCTGTTTCTGTCCTGTAATTTCAGTCAATTGTGTAACTGCTGAGAGATGACTTAAATGTGGATTTGAGATCCTGTGGGCTTCTGATTCTTAAGAAGCCCTTACACTGACACAGAGAACATAAACCATTGAAGATGCATTATTTATCTACATAATATCAGACTTTAGAGAGAAGCAGCTATGTGAATAAACTGCTGAGCTGTTGTTGAAATAATGGAAGTAGCAGAAATGCCTGCTTGGAAACAAGTGCCCAAGGTGTATTTACAGGGTTGTGGAAGAGGCGGTGCATCTTCCATTTTTTCCTCTCCTGTATATGCAGCTGTTAATGAGCACTTCAAAACTATATAAATCTTCCAATACAAGTGTGTCAATAAGTTATGTACTTATTTGTAAAGCTTATCTACACATCCAGGCCAGCACAGGTACCTGTGTCTTCTGCAAAGGAAAATGAACAAGGCTACTGCTGCTAAGAGGATATTTTGCACTGGCTTGGCTTACAGAAAGTCTGCCAGGCAACAAACAGAGCTTGAACTTGTCAGCTTCATGAGTAATTAACACCTTAAATGCAGGCAAGTAACCTTTGTGACTGTTAAAGTTAACTCTGGTCTGTCCTGACAGAAAATCTAAGATGCTGTGGGAATCAGCTGCTTGAAGTTTCCCTCAACCACCCACACAGCTGTCACACGCTCACTGCTTCAGGCACACCTCAGATCTCCATCGATAGGTCATTCCTGGGGACTCTGGACACTGCCATGTTGTGGCTTTCAAATTGGTTGTTGCATCCAATGAACTGCAAATATTGGGCTGCTTTTGATCTTAGCCAGTGAACTGCATCAGAACCAGCCCTGTAATTGCAGGTTGGGGAGTAAAGAAGAAAACATGAACACATTGAAAAGCAAGGGGATGTGTAAGTTAACACTGTCTTTTCATCATAATTAAAAGCCACGATTTGGAAACCAATGAGCATGAGAAACCCCAGATGACACAAAGATGCCACTGAAGGAAGAAGAGCAAAGGGAAGTGTATAGGCCTGATACAGCCCAAGGAGGCAGTGACCTGCTAATAACTATACCGGTGCATTTTGCTGCTGGCGAGCTCCCACTCTGTGGATGCTTACAGATACACAGATCTTTTTTGAAAAGGACAGGAGCTTATGTGATGAGCAAGGGACAGATTTAGTTCAGCTGGAAAGGTGGACAGCCCGTCCTGAAGTAGTACAGAGAGAAGATTATTCTCTTACCCAAGAAGAATGTTCTCTGGGGATGGAGAAACCAAAGCTTCCCTCCAGCTGAGACAATATATTCACTGTGAGTCCATGACCACAGCAATCGGCCAATATTGGCAATCACCTTCAGGACTTTTCAGCCAAGGACAGGATTTCAGAAGAGACTCATTTACTTTTGCCTTGCTTTTTGTGTAGCAATTTTCTCTAGCAGAGACTGAATAAAGCACTAAGAGTTAGGAGCTGGTGCTATTTGATATGCACTTTACAGTCCTGTAAATAGTAGCATCTTATTAATGATCCTGTTATTATAGCTCTTCATTAGAGAAAGAAACAAACTAGGAACAAGAGGGAACGTTTTCCATACTATCCAAACTTGAAGTCTGCCAAAGACACCAATTGGAAAGAAATTATCATTTTGAGTGTGAAAGAGAGAGTAATAAATAATGAAATACCACTGTTGTTTAAATACAGCACTTATGGTATATCCATTGTTGATGATACTCCCAGTCTTTCAGAACTGTTAAACACAAGTAACTGGTTATCCTGATTTTTAACCATAAGGCCAATAACTACTTCAAAAAGTGAAGGTACATTTGCTATATTTAATAGATACTATTTTTTCCAATGGTGAATGGAAGTCTTTTGTTTTCTTTCAAAATAAAACCAACGTAAGTACTGATAAATTTCTGTAGTAGGGAAAGTAGCCACTGATTTCGGAAGATCATCTGTACACACATGTTGCTTGCTCTTCATTTCACTTCAGAGTGCATTGTCAAAAAACTTTAAAAATCTGAGTGGAAAGCCCTGGTCTGGCCAGCAGTGTCTGTTTTGGCTGGATGAGCAATTAAAGGAATGTCTAGAGAGAAATATCACTTCTCTTTTAACTTGAGCTAGCTAATTGCCAATTAATTCAAGTCAATGAATACTCTGCAAATGTTAACTTAGGCACTGCAAGACACAAACATTTGTGGTTTACTTCAGGGCTCAGACAGTACTGGCAACGAACTATCTGGATTAAAAGAGGAACAAAAGTTCTAGGCTGACAAACTCGAGTGCACCGTTTTTAAAAAAGCTTGATGTGTGTACATTATTGTTGCATATGAACTTCGTACATATGATCTTGATATACAAATAATTTAATTTATCCCCACAAATTGGAGGTTGCTGTTGTAAATCTTAAAAGAATTTATGGACACTGATTCCTGAAAACTACATGCACTAACACTTGCAAGACCTGCAAAACCTCAAGGATGCCAGTTCAGAAAATCAACCCTTAAAGAAAACAAAAACATTAATACATCTCAAGTGGGGTGGCAGACAATCTTAAAATGTAACATTCTTCCTCTTTATTCTCCACAGTTATCTTCACAAACACTGCAGTTTCAATTAGGGTTAAATCAGTTCAGTTACAGTATCTAACTCTGCTGACTGCAATGAAGTTGCTTTAGATCTGCAACAGTGGAAAATGGATTAAAATTTGGCCCACAGCAACATGATTTCCATACCCGTAAAATACGGATAATAACACTTAGTTACTTACCTTGCAAGGGCTGTAGAAGGATTAACTGATTAATCTTTAAAAAGAATGTTGGAAAGGGATATAAATCCTATCCAAGTTTTACATATTACAACCAGGAAAACTGCATTTTAAATACAATCTGGAAAGAAAGCTCTAGATAATTTCTTATTATTAGCTTCCATTTCATTTCCCAGTTCTTTTAGAACACAGATTTCTGCTCTCCAATGATGCACATCTTATACTGCTCTTAGCTGCACTGGAAAGAACTTTGTTACTGAGCATCCTACTTACAGAAACCAATAATTGCCCTTAATTACTCAGTCTTCTCATTGAGGAGATGTTTATTTTTCTATAGCAATTGTTATCCCTAATTACTGCATTTAAAATAAACAGAGACTTATATCAAGTGACAGGCAAATTATATGGTATCAATTTATAATTGCATAATGGGAAAAGGAGGTATAGGAGAAATCTAGAAATCTGAATGGATGAGGATGGAGCTACCCGGTTGGTAATGAAATAATTTGACCATGGACTCTTCTACAGAGAGATTCTAGTGCTTCAAGGCTGTTCTGAGGGTTCATGCAATAACAGTTTCTAAACTGCATAAACTGTAATTATGGTAGGACTAAAGCCAGTGTTCAAATGCTCAGTAGGAAGGAGAGGTTCATCAGTGCTGAGATCCACATGCCTCAACTCAGAGTGCAGGAAAGCTGCACAGTAAATCGCTACAGCTCAGATTTACTGTCCTGAGCTATGAGCACTGTCAGATGTCTGCTGGCTTGGTCAGCCAGAGGGACACACTCCTAAGCTCAGAGATTGACGAGAACAATGCATCAGCTCAGATGTGACTGGCTCCACATGCCTGATATTAGGGAACAAGAGACACAAACATGTATATATATATATATATATATACACACACACAGCAGCTCACAGGAGCAGATTTTACACTGGATGCCTCAGAGATTATGGTAGGATCATCCTCCAAGCTCAGCAGGATCAAAGCACACAGAACCAACATCACCTCTATTGATTTCTATCTTGGTCTCTTTCTTGCAATGCTTCATAATCAATACTTCTCAGAAAACCTTTATGCCCCCTGAATATAGCAAAGAATGTGATTGTTGAGTCCTTTTGACATGCTCTCATTCCCATCTCACCAGACACACCCACACATCTAAAGAGGCCCCCTCAGGGAACCAGGACACAAACCTTCATTGGCACACTGCATGCTGCTTTTGCAAAATACCACTGTTTCATCAGCCAGACTCTAACAAACTCTTAAAGTCCACTGGGATCTATCAGCAGCTTGTGATGTCTATGGGCTGAGTTCCTATTTCAGACCAAGTCTTTGTTCTCATATAAAAACTTGGGAGACTATGCGTTGCTGCCACGGGAGAAGTGCAGACTTCAGCTTACAATGTGTACATCTGAAACTGCAGGCAGGCCACCACCCCCTGCACGGAGTGAAAGAGAAGAGTGGTTTCACTGTTTTCAAATTTAAAAAGACAAATAAAAATACAATAGATATTTCCATTGATGCATTAGGAAAAAAAGCCCAACTCTTTTTACATCTCTGGATGGGTATTGGGAAAACTCTGCTTTAGCTCACAACTTTCCTAGTCAGAAGCCTTTTTTCCCCCCTCTTTCCAAGAGCTGTACATTGCCTTGTAAAGCTTCTCTTGAGGAATGATGAGATCCATGTTCCCCTTCAGACTTCATTAATCCTTTGTCAGGAGAAGACCAAAGACAGCCATTTTCAGGTATAGCAGGGAGCCAGCAGAAGTCTGTCTATCCTGCCTATGATATCTTTTGGAAAACATGTTGCTGTAATTAGGTAACATCTGGGTAATGAGCCGCAACATCCCCGCTTGGTCCAGTGATCTATTGAGAAGCACTGAGGCACTAATAAGGAGGGAATAGTGAGCAGCAGAGAAAGAGAGGGTGAGGAAGTAGGAGGGGAAACGGAAGATAAACTGCTCTTCACATGTACTTTTAGCTGATGTTAATCCCATTTTCTATGCTAATTTCTTACATCTCCCCTTCTTCACCACACCTTTCCACGCTCCATCAGGAAGTCCTCACACCCTTTTGACCCTCTGATCAGTCAAGATTGTTTCAGCTAGGTTATATGTGTATTAAGAACGTAATTAAAAAGGGGGTTTACCATGGAAAACCTTTACAGAGCAGACAGAGGTCATGCTCTTCACAAGATTAGGCTCACCACAGAACACTTCATCTACCCAGCTCAGTGCTGATACAGCTTACTCTGCCCTCTGACATCTCTTAATCACCCTCTGACAGATTCCTAACAGGATTTTCACTGAGTGCCGATATGCTGCCCTTCAGTAAGGGCTCAAGAAGTGATTGGATTAACCACACTTGCACCCATGCTTTGGACAAGGCACCAAAAAGCAAGCCACAAGTGCAAGCAGCTCCCATGAATTCCAGAAGGGCTTGCTGATGGCAGTGGGTTACGGCCCAGACACAGCCAGAGCAGAAATACATTGGATAGCCACTGCACACATTGTCCTACAGATACAGGTATTTTTCCAAGGAAAAATTGGTCCATACCCAGTAGAACTAACAGAGGCTGAGGGCTTGCAGATCCACACCCTGAATTTAATTTCATTATCCACCACAAAACTCTGGATCCTCCTCCAATCCCAACAGGTACTCACCACATCTATGGACATCCTATTTCCACTCTCTGGTGTCCTAACACCTACAATCCCCTCCCACACCTCTATCCTCACCGACTTGTTTCTTATGTCTCCTGCCCTCCATAGTTTTATCCATTTCTCCTGAAGTTAATCTGCCAGTTGCACAGTTTCCTTCTATGTAGATTATTCTCTCCTTTCTCCTCTGTAAAAGACAACAGATATTGTGGCCAGTCCAGATCTGTGAGCACATGGTCACTGTAAAAAGTGTAGGAAATACCACATTTTCTTAATTATACATAATTATACTGGATATGAGAAAGTCCAAGCCTCTGATTTAGGACAATGGGAAGAAAGACCATCTGGAAATTGAATTCTGATTTACAAACAGGAAAGCCACAGCAAACGATTAAAAAAATAAAAGGTAAGAAAAATTAGATTATAATTTTAATGAATAGAAACAGGCATATTAAAAACCCCCAAATTGAAACAACTTTAAAAAGTATTTCCTTTAATTTGAGAATAATGACTAAGGTCAGCATGGAGCTGAAAGGATTTATTGACTCCTACACTAAGAAGAACAGGAGCTGTCTACTCATGTAGTACAGAGTACACTATAGCTGGTTCACTGTGTTCCCTACAAAGAGAGGAAAGCAGGGCTTCATATTCAAAACATAGAAAGGCCCAAGTACCTCATTAATTTTAGGTACAAGAAACAATGCAATACCTACAGAGTATGGTCAGCTGTGCCTCCACAATGAAAAGAAAGAAAATAAAGTGAATTTAATTTCCTTGCAAAAGGAAAGAGGTTAGATAAACTGGAACATTACAACCCACCTTCTGATACCAAATTTCATCACATGGAATTCATACCACAGTGGCTGAGCCTAACTGTGTCCTGAAATAGGACATCAATTTCAAACTCAGGCAGGAACCAGTGATTATAAAAGGACAGTAGCATGAGACCTGTGCTGTCAAAACACATCTTTGTGTCATACTTCAGCTCCAGGATTTCTATGCAACAGCTCCAGCCTGGGCTGCTGGAAGACCTCACAGTGAATTTTTCTCTTCTGGAACAATTCCATGGATCTGATCTAAAGCCTTCTGAAGTCAATGCAAAGGCTTATCTGTACTAGGAATTTGCAGATCAGTTTCTTCAGCAGCAGCTTAGAGCTATACAAACCTAGCTTCTTCTAATAGGTGTTGCTGCAGAGAAAGACACTGAAGTCCTGAAGATCTGGCTGTAGAAGACCTTATTCCAGAACCAGCTGTTCTCCACCATTACCAAAGTATACAACTCCCCGTATCTATCACTAAGTGTAACTATCAGTAAGGTAGAACAAATCTGCAGACATGGTTATTCTTTAATCTTCAGCATGTTTTACTGCACCACTTCCCCACACAGGATAGGGTTCTGCCTTTAATCAGACTGGTATTGTCTTAGTATCAGAATAAAATACTTAAATTAGGCTCCCCACAAACACTAGTTCAAGGTCAGAGCCATAATAAAGAAGAGTAGATGAGTTTTCTAGAAGTCAACAGAGAATTTTGCACCTCGGGCTTTTCCTCAGATTGCTTTCTATTCCATTGATGATTGTATTTCTTGGCCCCACACATTTATCAAGAAGCATCAGAAGACTTAGGGAGGTTCAATCAAAAGATTCACCTTAAGAAGAAGGGCAAGTTTTAAGCCTGGACAAGAACGTAGAAATAAGCAAACAACCAATAGGCAGCTTGTCCCTACAGGCTACAAACCTGAGCAAAACTAAAAATATCATTCCTCAAAAACAACACTCCCACGTGAGGACCCAGTTTTCCCCACTTGTACACTACTGTGACCCCATTGGCTTCCTTGGAATTATTCCCAGTTCCCTGTGACCGAGAACAGCGGCAGCAGCCCCCCCAGCCTCTCCAAGGAGGTGACACAACACAGCACAGGCTACAAACAATGGCCACAGAGGAGCTCAGTGTTGACTCAGAGTCGCTCACGCTCAGAAGAGAAGGCAGCTCAAAAATAATTGAGACTGCTGTGCCTGTTCAGTGTCCCGACATACACAGGGGATAAACATGCTAAAATAATACAGTACTACCCAGCAATAATGGCATTAGACAAATCACGTATCACTCCCTGAAAAGCCTCTGGCCTTAAGGGATACTGCCTGTAAAGAGCACAGAAAATATTCTTTTGTCCTTATGAACATTACATGCACTTAAGTTCTTTGGCTTTGTATTACAAGCTCCTAAGCAACCGGAAACTGCTATGATATTCTTTGCTCCTACTGCAGGGTCAGGCCACCCGCACATTCAGGCCATGGCCAAGTTGCACAGGGTGGGGTATGAAGGGTCTCTCCCTGAACACAAAAATCAGCAGCTGAATAGTCTATAGACCTGGCAGGACAGGTATCCACAGCAACACTATTTGTGTGTGACCCTCTATGCTTAAAGGGTTAGAGGCTACAGTCCAAATCTTATTAGGGGAATAATTTAAAAAACCTCTCAGCCAGAATGGAAAAATACTTTTAGAAGAGAATCAGGAATGAAGGCCGAATATAGAAAAGCCTCAGTCTTCAGAGATGGAAAGTCTCATTCTGCTAACTCAGTACAGAAACCAATGAGCAGGGTTTGGTCAGATGGACAAACAAAACCAGTTTGGGAAACACTGTGAGCTGCAGTGACCTGTGTAATGTCACAAAATGGTGGAATAGCACTGCCATATGCACAGGATCTGCTTCCTGAGATCCAGCCAGGTCAGTGAGGCTTCCTGCACAAGCAGACTGGCTACACACATTAGAAACAAGAGTGCATGAAGGCATGTAGGTACTGTCAGCTCTACCAACAGCAGAGGGTGCAGCAGATACAGCCTCACAGGTTTCAGAAGGACCTGATCTAAGTTTCCTGAGGGACCATTTTAACTTGCACATACAAGACTTTAACTCTTTCCTTCCATTTCACAGGGATACAAGCCCCAGCAAGCTCTAGGATATAGAGAAACACAGAAAGAAAAGCTTACTTCTTAGAGAGAGAAGCTAATGTCTCTTCTGAGAAAGAGCAGAGGTGCTCCCCTCAGGTCATATTAAAGGGAATTAAGGAAAATCTGTGGCTTTTGTGTGATTACAAGTTGTTAAATACAATGGAGAATCCCTCATCCCAGAGCATCAACTGTAAATCCCACTAATAACAACATGAAGAAGCCTAAATAAAGGTTATTTATAAAACCTTTGTCTCTCTTCTCTGCAGTGTACTCTTCTGAAAATCTACCTCTTCAGCTGTATATGAGTGTTTCTGTGAACAGTACCTAATTCTGAGCTGGGAAAAGAAGGTACCTTCTGAACCACAGAGGCAACCAGGTGAGTGAATACAAGAGCAGGAACATCCAGACTGGAAACAGCATTGGAAACCACATAAAGAAAATCAGGGCAGCAGGTGTCCAGGTATTTAGTAACAGAGTTAAAGAAACAAATTATGCCTTCTCTAAGTGTGCTGTTCTGATTAGTGCTAGCAGTCCTTAATTCACTGCTCTAGAGATGATCAAGTCAAAGCCCCTGCTCAGGCAGGGACAGCTGGAGCACATTGCCCAAGACCATGTCCAGTTGGATTGTGGGTATCTCCACAGATGAAGAGTCCATAAGTTCTCCAGTTGTGACCCCAGCAGTGCTGAGCAGAGGAAGAGACACTTCCCTCAATTCAGTTGATCCTGCAGCCCAGGATACTGTTTCCTACCTTTGCTACAACAGTGCCTGGCTGGCTTATGGTCAGCTTGTTGTCTGCCAGGACCTTGAGGTCCTTCTGTGCAGCTCTGCCTTCCAGCTGGCTGGTCCCCTGTGTGTACTTCCTTCCCAAGTACAGGACTCTGCATTTCTGTGACAGTCCTGCCTGCTCAGTTCTCCAGCCTAAGGACCTCTGGATGGCAGCACAACAGCCTGGTGCATCAGACATTCCTCCTGGTTTTGGTCTCAAAAATACTGTGTATTGAATTTGGTCATTCAGTGACTTTCTTCTGTTCAGTCTCTGTAGGTACTAATGAGCAAAGAACACTGTCAGAGTGTTTTAAGGATATTTAATGGAACAGCAATGCTTCTTTGCAGCAGTTTTAAAGAATATTATCTAAATTTCTTTAAGTAATTCATGTTTTCTACACATTTTATCCTAAAAGACAAACCTTCCCTTAACATTTTCTAGTTAGTACAAGACAACCCAAGAAAACGAAACCAAAAGATGAACAACAAAAAGGGAGTGAGATAAACATAAAGACAGATGCGAATGAGCTGGTTGTTTTTCTTCAGCCATACCACAATTCATTCCCAGAAGTCCTATAAGCAAAGACCTCAGTGGAAGTGGTAACTTAAGGATAACTTCACGTTCCTTCTCTGACTACAGACATTGCCATGGATGGGCCACTGCTATGGTAAATTCATGCTTTTATTGTCTGGATGTGTGAAACAACAGTTCTTCCCACCCCAACCTCCCTACTGGTTCCTTCAGCTTATGTGCTGCAAAGAAACCCATCCACACAAATTGCCCTCTAATTCTTCCCACACAGCAGGGAAGAGCCACTGTGGAAGAAGAGCAACAATCCACATAACCCAATCTGAGACTTCCTCCTCCGGGGACCTGTCTTTAAGGTCTGGTTGGACTCATTCTGATTCCAAGTGGGGATCCCAGCACAACACAGCGTGTTTGCCAGAGCTCAGGAATGTCAGGTGAACAACGAAGTTCTTTCCTGGGAAGTGGAAAGAGCTCTGTATAGTGTCTGCCTAGAAGCACCTCACATTCTGTCATAACTGGTCAAAACAAACTCTTTTAAAATCTTTTTATCCTTTATTTTTAAATGAATCAGCACATCTGGACAATAAATAATGATTTTTCATGATTTAATGAATTTAATTTCACTTCAGTTTTTAAGCCAAATAGAAGCTGATGCAAATTGCCTATAAAGAATATATGTCCATCTACAGTGAGTAGAAAATGACAGTCATCAATGTATAATGTAGCAAAAAATTTCAAGAAAAGATGCAAGTAAATGCACATTAACTACATTATGACTTCAATGAATGGGCAGTGGAAAAGAATGTCTTCCTAACCACAGAAATGAAATGTTAAATTTATTTTGCAGATCATCATAACTGGACGGCCACCAACTTGAAAATGAACCTTTCCTTGGGAAAATATCTCAAATGTACAAATGACAAATACGGATGGAATCAATAAATGAAATAAAGATTTTGCCCTTGCTGATTCAAACCATAATAAAAATCCACAATTTAAATTGCCTTGATTTAAATATAAATTACATAAATTCATCAAATCTGTTTTTCAGATAATAATTCTCCTCACAGCTATGAGGTAAGCCCCATGTCAGAGCTTCACAAAAGCCCTACCTCCTCAGCACAGTCCTCACCACTTCTGCACTCAACTAACTGATGTCTAGAGCCTTGCTCTGTGGTTTGAGATTCGCTTTTCCTAATCTGCTGTTGAATGTGGGAACTCTTCAAGATGGGGGAACATAAGGAATTATGTCAGTACTTGAGGTGGGTTCCAGCTTTAAGAAGAAGCCAGAGAACTGTACAAGGTGGTGGAGCTACTGAAGCAAACAAGGTAGAACCCATGCTAACCAAGACACAAAATGATAGTCATGTTTACATATAGGGAGGAATTTGCCCTCTCTCTCCTGCTCACATATAAGAGACAAAGCATGAGGTAATACCCAAGCTGCTTTTGGAAAAGATGAGCTTTATGACACAAATAAGAACAGGACGTAGCAGAAAATAGTTTTCTCCAGCTCCATGAACATATTTCAAGACTATGGAGAAAACTATTTTTAAAAAGAAAATACATAACATAACACAGAATTATGAGAATGAGAGCCCCATGGAATTGTTATTGCTGTTTATATTGGAAGGCTCAACTCAAGACTGGGACTCTACTGTAATAAACATAAAGCATACAACACATAATAGGTGCTAGGCCCTGCCTTGGGGTAGATGGTTATGATCCAAACACATAAAGCAGTCATAGAGTATACCTAATTACATGCTTTTTCTCTGTTTGAAGATAAAGACTTTAGGCATTAAGAAACTGGGCAACTTGCTCAAGGTCACACGGAAACCCTCTGGCAGGGCTGGAAACCGAGCACATGCCACAGTCACATTTTAAGTTGGTGGGAGAAGGCTACAAAAAAGCTACAAAAGCACTATGAACGCATTTCAAATGCAAACGATATGCTAGAACTGCTAGAACATAAAAAACTGGCCACTAGACCATCATTTTTATAGAATTCCAGACAAACATCATACCTACCCTCTGCTACAGCTGTATAAAAGGATAATAATTCCATTTGTGCCACTAGGTCTGCTCCTGACATACAGCAGAAAATCTGAGAGCAAAAATGGGGTGCTTTCTATGTTATATGTGAATATACAAACTTGTGAATTTCAAATTTATGATCCATTTAATGAAAACAGCAATAGCAAAATTGCAACACTGTATTTTAGATAGGAGAAAGGATGCTGATTTCTGGAAGCAATCAAAGAACAGAAAAAAACATGCAGGGAAATCTTTCTCCTCTCAGCAAGCATTTTACTCACTCTGCTGTAAGAAAAGGATGGGTCTGTAGCAAAATGATAGGCAGCATTGACAGACCAAGCTGTTCAAATGGAAAGGGTTAAGCTGGTTGTGTTAGGGAGGGATGTTACAAACGTCAGTGCTGGTATCATGATCTTCCCAGTAGAAGCAGTAGCAGCAGAATGGCTGCCACGGCTCAGTTTCTGTTCCTTGGAGTGGTGCAGGCTCTGCTCGGCAGCAGGGCCAAGGCAGGTTCATTGTGCTGTGTGCTGGGACAAGGAGGGCTGACGGGGCTGGGAAGTGCCGCTCTGCAGAGCAGCAGGAGCACCGACTGGCACATGCAGGGACGCACAGTACAATAATCTCCATCTGCATGATACAGCTTTGAATCCCTTCCTTTACAGCTCAATAGGTGCATCTGCTGCCCCTCTGCTAATCCTCAACATTGTTTAAAATGCAGATCAGTGGAGATCACGCTTTTTCTTTCCCATTACAGACCATACCCTAATAAAAGAGCTTTAATCACCCAGACAATATTCTATCTCTTGCAGGGTTTGCTGCTTCATTCTTTCCTCTTGCCTTTGTTTGGAAGCCAGATCTTTGTCAGGCACTAGCAGCAACAGCAGAATATAATTTTGCAATGCAACGTTTGAAGCCAGTTGAAGTGACTATAACCTTTCCCAAAACTGTGGCAATGTAATTAGAAGACTGTGACTGCAAAATATAAACAGCAGGGAACTCAGGTCATAGGAACCTCCTGAGAAAATGCATCCTAAACCCCTGGATATGTTGCATGATTTTAAATGTAAAAAGCAGCATCAGCAGACTTCCTTACTTGTCTTTGTCTCCCTAGCACTAATGCACCATGACATTTTTTTAGATGTCAGAGCAAGAAAGCACAAGAGCTACAGAGGAAAGCTATGATTGGTTACATGACTGTAGGCTGAGAAAAATGATTTAATTTATTTCACAGAAAGAGCATATTCATGAACATACATATGTGTAAATGCTAACCTGAAATAACTAGTTCTTTCCAGGCAATTCTACTGCCAAATGAATGACCCTGTAAGCTGGAAGGCTGTTCTTGCTGTGACGAGAAGGAGATCATGCAAGTCATCATTGTAAAAATAAGACCATAAGAACCACTGTAGCTGAGCACTGGTCCAGCTCTGAATCTTCTAACGAGAAGTGACATCCCAGAGTCCTCCTTAAAATGGCTATTGGCCATCAGTGCATTTCACAGGGAAGGAACAGCCTGGAATTCTCCTCATTTATGTTTGTCAAACTGATTTTTTTCTCTGGCAACCTTAGATCCCACAAATAACTGTATGCCATAATACTCTAAATCTTGTCTCTCCCTGTATCTATAAACCACAGAAAGAAAGATAAGCAAACCAATTATTTTACTGATCAGGGTATGTCTGTCTTTCACAAATGTACAACATATGGTGGAGAGGAGAGCAAAGGAATCTTTCCTGTGTTCTTACCTTCTAAGAAATGTGTTCATGGCATCGTGATAAAACATAGCACAGCACTTCCCCTACCACAGGGAGAAAGATAGATACTGAAAGATTAAAAAACACACATGGGATGTGACTAAGAGGGATGCACTCCTTGCCATTAATACTTCTTGAGACACCAGATCCCCAAGAGACAAACTGAGAATAATTCACTGCATGCAAGAGTTCAAGATGCTACCTGGACTTTGTCAAGCCCCAGACTTTCCCTTGCTGAAACAGCAGATGCTCTGCAGGGACTCTCTGCTGTAGCAGATCCAACTGGGCATCACAGAGGGTCTTGAAATGCACGATCCTATGGGCAGACACAGCCCAAAACCATTCTTGCCATTCCTTACCATAAATACATATACTCTGCCCATTTCTCAAGCCCAGGCAGATGCTGTGCTAACTACTGACTTCCTAGACAGCAGGAAACCCCGCCTGACTTACACATCTGTACATTACTTGTTGGAAGCAGCAGTGTTATCCTTCAGAGCCTCTTTCATTTGAACTCACGGGAGTGCCCAACAGTAGCTCTGTGTCTGCTGCATTTGCTGATCAAGGACAGTCCAGTACGTGGTCCTCTTCTGCCAGTTGCCATCATAGCAATTAAAGGAGGGAAAAGACTCTGGAACGAGTCATTCCATCGGTGCACAAATGCATTTATTATTTAACACATTATGGAGACACAATGTGATTTTCAATTAGCTGTCCAACGATATGATTGAACACAAAATATTTTAATTATGTATCTCATGGACATGCTTCGAAGATTCCGTTTCAATCTCAAAATAATTAGCTGCATGCAGAGGCAACTTAGAGAGCTCCAGAAGGCCTGTGGTTACATTCTTTAAGAAACAGAAGAGTTCTATGAGTTTCCTGAAGTGCAAAGGCCTCTTGGTTGCAAGATAACTGCACCTAAGGTATCTGTCCAGAATCACAGGTGCCTGTGTGTGCATCTAGGGTTGTGTTCCTAAGGAAATATGGAAAGTGGCCAATGTCTGCCAGATGTGTACTTCATCCTTGAGAAGCAGCCCTCTGGGAGCATTAGGTCTTGCAAGGAGTCTTTGATGAAGCATCCTGGGATGCACACTCACAGCTTCACATGGACTACCCAAACCAAATCCAGGAAAGAAGAACTGGAGTGGAATAAAGCAAAAGGTGAGGAAGGGCTGGAGACAACCAATGAAGCTGAGTCACATTCACTTCTCCTCTCACCAAACAGCACCACTGACCCACAGTAGCAGTGTTTCATTTGGTATTTGTATAAGGAGTAGTAAATTACTACCGCTTGGTGAAAAAGGCAAGGAAGATGCTATGAAACAAGTTTTCTCCAATTAACAAAGCCTCCCAAGACTATTTACACACTGTCCCCTCCTAATGAGGGCACCCAAAGTCATAATCCAGTTCTCATCTATAATTAATGTCTGTAATTACTGGTGTACAACACTATGCCTTAACTAAGGCCACTACTCACAACATCAAACATTTATATCTGCACTTTTGTGCATTTTAGATGCAAAGAATGCAAGTTTCACAGCAAAAAAATATTTCCCCTCCCCCGTATAGAAATACCACATTTCCATTTCAACCACTGGTTTAAGTGTCTAAGTACTCCTAAGAGAGCCTAAAGAGAAGGTTAAATTTTGGCACCGTTCACAAACATACGTGAATAGAATTGGTTTTCTTGCTACAAATAGCAATGACTTGAAGGACCCCACCTGCCAATGATCTCTGCCAAGGTGATCAGGTGACATATACTGCAACATGTGTAGAATTTCTTTCCTTAAACATCTATTCTGGAGTTGCTGAAAATAGTGCCAAAAGGAATTAAAAACATTAATTGAAAGGGTAAAAATGGCAAACGTAAATGTTGCCAGGGGATACTTATTGTTCCCACAATAAGAATGCCATATGACATCTCTCCCAAGACACAGTCAACTTGAGCACTAACTCTCCAATAACTCAATTATCTGTGTCAATGTCAAGACAGGGCTCTGCCCCTTCACATCCATTGTCATATATATTTATCTCCTACATCACAGCAGTCCTGCTGGCCTTAAAAAAGAGATTCCTTGGTGGAAATGAGGCCTGACAGGAAAACAAAGAACAGATTTTCAATGCATAGAGGCATCTTTTGTAATTAACGGGCTTTGGTGTTTTTCCTGTAGGTATTTGTAAGAGGTTAATTTGTTTGTTTGTGAAGTGAAGCTTCTAAGCTTCAGGGAATCATTTAAAAATGGTTACTTCTTCAAATTTAAAGAGATTTTTCCACCACTGAGTTCTCTGTAAATTATCACTTAGGGGCTGGAAGGAGGTAGCACACACCTTCAGAACATGCAAAATGGTGATGGGTACCACACCGGCAGAAAACTAAAATTTCTCCATGCACCCCTGTTGTCTCACAGCAGGATTAGCTGGGTGATCCTCAGCACCAGTGAAAATGTCAGTGAATTTTACTGACATCAGGTGCCTGTTTACATGAAGGATGGGTAGTTCAGTATATGAGACAGTTAATAAAGCAGAGAAAAAATAATTTAGCAACACTAATCTCTGGACAAAGTCATGTGTTGTAGTTCTACATACAATTTAAACTCACAAAAACTGTCCTGTGGGGACCCTCATTCAAGTGCATCCGTCAACACAGACCTAACTACCCCAAAGCCTTTTTGAATCTGGACCTCAGTCTTCTTATGTGTTTGATTTTTCCACTGGTAATATAAATCTGCCACACAGAAATACTAAGGATTAATGTACTGGGGTTGGTAAAATGTCAGAAGTACTTCTAAGGTGTTTCTGTAAAGGCTTCATTTCTTTCTCCTTAGAACTGAGCAGGAAAGATAATTTGCTGACCTCGCTATTTCTAAGTCTCATACAGCAGCAGATGTGGAGAGCCCATCAATTCTCACTGACGGCTCCACACTTGTAACATGTCCACCCCAAGTTCATAATTCAATCTTGATGTAACACATCCCTCAGAATGTATTATGCCCTTTAATACTAGAGTGGGTCCGCAAATGGAGTAAGCATATGTGTCCCTTTCTGCAAAAATTTATACCTTCACTTAAGCAAGTTACTCTCCTTTCAAACACAGGTTCATGCAGACTGCACACAGCTAAGTCTGGTCTCATCCTACATGTGCCATTTTTAATTGCTTAAATTGATGGATTGTCTACTTCAGTGATTTCTTTTCAAAGCTTCCTCTTAAAAAGAAATGTGTATTTCATAAAACAGCATTTAGTCTGTGGTGGCCAGCATCTCTGAGCACATGCAGAAACATTCCTTTGTCCTTCAGACACAGCTCTGAGATCCCCAGTTACATAAACCACAACCATGTTGTACAAGTTATTATGACAGCAAATGTTCTTGTCATTTGTCCTTTACCATTTATTCCTATTGTCTGCATCAGAAGTCCTTCTCCATCACACTACGAAATCAGTAAACAATTCCTTTCCAAACAGCACACTAGAATTTATAGCTATGTATTGAAGGATGTATCAGCCTTTGAAACCCATGCATTTATGCTGGTGACACTAAGAGCAGTAAAACAAATTAACTCAAGTCAATAAACAAAATAGATGCAACTGAAAAAATAAATAATCTGATCTTGGTTAAAAGCATGTGAACAAGGAGAAGACTAATTGAGATTAGTGGATCTACTTACGGGTTAAATCAGTACTAACAAGGGAAGACTACAATCATCCTTTGTAAACAATTGAGAACACAGACTACCATCACACTGCCTGACAAGTTGATAACTCATCTCCTGAGTGGAAGGAAACTATGCCAAAGATTTTAACCAGCTGAGAAAGCCAAGGGCCTAAAAAATGCATATAGTCCATTCACTTACAGAATGGGAAATCCACTTTTAGACCTATGCTGCCTATTGCTCAGTCTGCAGATTAATTTTAAGCTTATTTTGAATTTTAAAAAATCCCAAGGAAGTACATTTCAGTCTACAGAGCAGAAAAGCATCACCAATTAATAACTGGGATCCCTTTACTGGAGACAGTCAAGCTCTAAGCCTCCTGTGAAGGATATGGAGTGCATGCACACACACAAGATTATGCAAATCAAAAACCCATCACATTATGCAAACAAAAATTACTCTACTACACACAAGCTCATGTAAATCTTTATGACAGTCACACATCACACGAAACCAAACTTTCACCTAATTAAAAAAAAATATTTCAGCATTTTTGAGCTGTTGAAGGAGATCCTAGGGCTACACACACATCTCATCTCAACCAACTTGCAAACAGAGCTCTAAATGCTGTTTACTACAGTGTGATTTTCACCAGAGCTGAAATCAAACAGGAGGCAGTAAGGACCATGACTTGCTATCCATTACACCAGTGTAAAGCAAGAATAACTCCAAGTTTGCAGAAGAGCAGCACTGAAACTATTCAAAGACTGAGTACAGTGCCATGGGTTTTTCCATTTTCTTGCAAGGATTTTTGTATCAAAATTGTAACACTAAGAATGCTGTGCTTGTGATGTCCTCTTATCATTATCAGTGATCTTCATTTCAGGGAAAGGCTTGGGAAAGAGTCTTTGGCTTTTGAACATTCAAGTCATCTGTCCCTCCAACCCTAGGTCTCTTTAAAGTAGACAGACTGGTTTCTCATTGGCTGAGATAGTGTAAAAATCTTTACTGTCCATGCCACCTGTCTCAAGTCTGAGTTACCATGAAGTTTAAACGACTTGTTCCTAATGAAAGTAGCTGCAGCTGTTCATAGAATGGTTTCTTAATGGGGCCCAAGGCATACAACTGAGCTCATAGTTTTGTACCAGTTTTATGCAGGGTTTCCCTTCATTAAGCCACTTCTTTAGTATGAGCTGTCATATTCAAAGTCCTTTATGAATTAGGAGGAGCCTTCTCCACTGACTTCAACAGCATCTGGCCTCATGGAAAGAATCAGGTCCCTGCTGTGAAGTGTTTCAGCCCAGTAGCTCTGTCTCAAATCTGTCAAAATTGGACAGGACTCCTGAGAATTTTACTAGGATCCGGCAGAAACACCACCTTGAGTGCAAGCCAGATGAATCTAAGGCCCATAAGGTAAGATACACTACTGAGTAAATCACCGGACATTAAGCATCCATATTGCTACAAAAGAGGTTCTCTATCTAGATTTCAGAAAGCAGAATTCACTCCAGATCCATGTGGGTTTGTTGAAAAAATAAACAAAATAAACATTGAGTCCCACTCAGTGAAGAGCATTTGAAAGGAAGCATTATAAGAGAGCACTTTTAAAACAAAACCAAACCAAACCAATAACCATAAGCTGAATTTTCCACTTCTAAGAAAATTTCCTGGTGGAGGTTACTGTCTATGTTTCTAACATTTCACTGTTCTGGATACCATCTAATTCTCCATCAATACTCTAATTTAAGCTGAGTTTAAGAAAATGTTTACACTGAAAAATAAAACAACAAAACCCCTCAACAAAAACAACACCCTGAAAGAAAAAAATACCTAAATTTCTGGCAATGTCCTCCTACTTGTCAAGCACCAGGAAGGACTGCCAGATATTAAAGTAACTTAAGAGAGCTCCATTTGATCTGCATATCATACCATAGAAGCATCACTAAATCTATGTCCAGTCCATGGAAATCATACTGGCAGGAAATCTTCCCTTCAGGCAAACCCAGCTAAAAGGCTTCAGTAGCACTCAACATCTTTTGGCCAGTCTACCAAGCTCAATGTTTTCTGTGCAAAAGTGCCTAAATAATAAAAGCCAGAGAATAGGCAGTAGAAGCAGCTATGAAAACAGTTTCCACAGTGAAAAGCACGAAAAATGGTCCAGAAGTCACAAATTCACTTTTCCCTTGTTCTTAACTGGGGGCTGTGCATCTGTGCTTCCTTTGAAGAGACTGGATTTTTCTATCACCCATCTCTAAACACCTTGCATCCAGCCTCTACAAATGCAAACCTCTAACAGTTCCAGTCTTCCCCACTACACTCTAACACAAGTGCCTTTGTCCAAGTTATACTTGGGATGTTTTCAAGGCTGCTTAAAGGTCCCCTTAAAAGAAAAGTATAATGATATAAAATTCTAAATCGTACCAATAAACTGAAGTGGTGCTACACACCCTAATGAAGAGGGAATCAGAATACATTGACTGAAACTCAGATTTCTAGAAGTCACGGTAGAAATAAGGATCTGTCTCTGGCAAGTGGGTAGGGTATCCACTGCTGGCCACAGAACAGTGCTAATCCACCCTTCTAAGAAACCCAACCATATGCTACATGAAACCCAAACAAGAGTAAGAAGCAGAAAGAAACAGTTCAGTTTTCCAGACAGATGAATGGCCAACTGAGCCACTTTTCAGGATTTTACTTTCCAAACTAAAAAAAGGAGTTCCAAGGGCTGGAGGTGGGGAAAAAAAAAAAAAGAAAAAAAGAAAAGAAAAAAAAAATTGAACTCAGCAGTAGCTGTTCAAAGAGATATCTTTAAATCTCTTATGAATAAAAGTTATTTTTGTCTAAAAGAGGATGTTCTTTTTCTGTTGCCTCCCAGCCTCCTTCCAAATATGCTGACAAAGAAAGATGACTGGGAATTGCAGTATCAGAAAGTGCCTACAAGGACTTGAGTTTTGCAGGTGGAAATGCAAGATCGAGGAACTAGGGGGTCAAATCACCACATCATATACTTGAATCAAACATTAGATTAAAAATTCTCTTTCTGGACTTGGTGCCTGGAAACCCTTGTATGAAGCAGAGGTGATGGATAATGGCAGATCAGCATTCTCAATCTATTCCCTGTTCTGACCTGATGTTAAGAAAAATGGCTAGGAGAGTCCTATCCACTGATGAATAAATGTGAGCTTAACTCAGCAATATATTTAACCAAATTTCAATCTATGGTACTTGAAGATAAGCAGTCCTGTAAATGAATAGCTTTGCTTTTCTAAAATCAGAACAAAGAAGGAGCTCTCTATCAAATGATGGACAACACATTTCAGTCGAGATTATTTTAACCAATCCAATCTGCAGATTTGGTAACAATAAGATACTTTCAAATTCTCATCTCTCTGCCAAACAGTTCAGAACATTATTTAAAACAATAAATTGAAAAACATGTCCTTTCTGAAATCTATTCTTACATTTCTTTTTGCCCGGAACATGCTTATCAGTTCCACTGACATTTCACAAGCATGTTTTAAAACGTCTAATTTTACTACTTTTCCATTATTTTTGCTCTCTCCTCTGCTTGACAAGCCTAAAGAATAATAGATGAAAAGGGAAAAAAATACTCCAACTATGTTGCTAGTACAGTGTCTGATAAAATAAAACCAATTCAGATACAAGGCTTCTTTTTTTTTTACCCTACAACATGCAATAGTATTAACATTCTCCCTAGGAAGATGTACTCTTCTTCTAGGTCACAGGGCCATGTGACTGTGATTTGACTCAAAAGCAAGCCCTCCAAGTCTTGACCACCTCACAGTATAGTACTGGAAAACATCTAGGTCACATAATCCTGTCTCATCCAATTTGGATGCAGTTCTTCCAAGGATATAAATTCATTAGAGAGACAGATTGTAAACAAACATATACACACACAAGAAAAAAATATGCAGACAGATCCTGCCTGCTCACTCTGCATATATATGACTACTTGACCCAGAAACCAAAGGTATCACCATGTAGTCACTGGGTCAGAGTCATTCACCTACATAAATAACTGGAGAAATTTAGCCTCCCTACCACATCATAGTATGTCACAGCATTTCAGAAGAGATGGTGGTTCCCTCCAATTTATTGTTTATTTAGTTATTCCTAAAAAGCCAAGCTGCCAGTCTTACAACGAATTAGTGTTTCACTTTACTGAGAGCCCCAGTGGATTCCTGATGACATCTCTTAAGGGTTAATGGTGAGCAAACAGTACCGAATACATCAGCATCAGATTATTATGGATTATTTCTGAGAGATTTAATCACCCCATGATTAATGAAAATTGTACTGAATACACAAAACACAGATACTGGTTAGCTGTGTTTACCTTAACAGTTAGACCCCCATCATCTTATCTCCTACAAAAGAATAACTTGCTTTCCCCAATCAGCTAAATACAGCCTTTAAAATTAGAAGGTCTAAAGGAAAAGTCTGAGCCTTTGGACTTCTCAAACAAAGCTACAGCTTTGTGAAGTAGGAAACAATGCCATGTTAGGCATTTAAAAGTACTTCCAATTTTTTAATCTTTTAGTCACATGTGCCTTGCGCAAGAGATAAACTGTAAAAATCACCAAGCTATAACATGTTGTCAACTAAAAAAGAATACAGATCTGGTTTTCCTCTTGCAACTTGCAGTCAAAATTACTGCATACCTGGGCAGTTGCAACTGCAAGGGTATTTTTATATCACTGATATGTCCATTAAATTCCCTCTGTGCCACGGCTCCCAGGGAGCTTCAATCTAACCACTACATCACGCACAGCTCTGCCATGTGGATTACTGAATTTATTGGCTTGTTATTTTCTGTCATCATTACAACCAGAGACACAAAGTAATTAATTGGGCAGACACAGCACTCTTGCTCATGCTGCTGTCTAGCACAATTAATTACCTGTGCCAGGTTTGGAAAAGCTGATCATCTCACTACTCCCTGTCCCACAGCAAGCATATCACTCAGTAAATAATTCTGAACAAACACGGCAAGCACGTTCAGTCAATATTCTGCAGTCCTACACACATTTCATTCATGATAACAAAAAAGAAAGATGAACAAGGGAATACCAAAGCTCCTAAATTTGTCCATACTAATTTAAAGGCCAAGAAATAATTTAATTGAAGATAAATAGATGCATTTCTTTATTATACGCAGCACTTTCTAATATTTCCTGTAGAAAATTCCTGAAACCACACAGTACTGATGTTTATTCAATCCAACTTTGTTATCCAAAACAAACTCCACTTCTCTGCCATATGCTCAAGGAGCACAGGGAATCCTACATTGCCAACATTAGGCGTTCATCCGTTATTGCAATAAGCCGTGGATATCACAGGATGCATTCCCATCTGCTTTTGAATCTTGCTTCAGCTAGCAAGGCTAATAAATTCCTCAATTTTTCCCATCAATTCCCTTAGGAGCAGTATGCGTGCCAATTCCAATGTGGCCAGCATTTTCTGTCCACAAAGGCGGTACACAGGAGCAGAGGCAGAAGGATGGACAGAATGGGCCTGAGTTACCTGATGGGAAGACATCTTTCCTGCAGCATTCCCAGTCCTAGTCAGAAACACTGCTCCTAAGGATGGGTGTCGCTGGGGACAGTGGACCCCTGCAGGCTCGGCACCTTTGAGACTGGACTGTACTGCCAAGACCCCTTCGGGGAAAGGACAGCATTAGTTGAAATAATTTGGGAACAAGCCAATGAATCATTCTTGATTAAGAGTCTAACTACTGTTTTCTCAATTCCCCCTGCTCTGATAAGAACTAGAAATTCACATCAAGTACAGTGATGGTTTCCCTGTAAGCTCCTGGGTAGGTAACAGACCATAATCCCCTTCTCTGTATGGACAAGGCCTAAGAACTCTAGATACTTAAAACAATGACAATCTGCTAGGTGCAAAATTAAACATATAGTTTCAAACTGTGTTTTTCCTCTCTGTTCCCTGCTTTCTTACACATGAACAATTTGCATATATATAAAATAAACAACCTGTATATAATTGCTCTATTTGTCTTCACTTGTACATAACAGGACAGATTCAGGCTCCCTGGATTTAACCCCAAAAAGGTTTTAAAAATATATATGAAGAAGTCATGAACATAGGACAGTCCAGAACATTAAAAGGAACTCTTAAAAATACAATTTTTGTATGCTTTCCTAAATTTAATTAAAAATAAAATAATGCACATTTTGCTTTTTCTTTATAGTAATTAATACACTGGAGGCTTAAGGACCTCTGTTATCACCATGAGAATTTATGTTTGTGGTAGCAGTATTGTTCTTTTTTCCTCTTCAAAAAGATATTCACAAACCAAGGGAGGAACTCTTTGAAGTATGCAGTGGGACTTCTGCCCACTCCTTATGCATAACTCTTCCAACATGATCTGACTGCAGCGCAGTTTTCCTGCTGCAGCCCTCGGCAGATGAATCTTGCATCAGTCGGATGTGGTGGATCCCAGAGCCCTGCACCTTAGGTCCACTGAAGTGAGCAAGGAGAGACCTGGAACTCTCCAGGGTCCCTGGGAGCTCTGAGCACCACAGCAGCCTGGCAGCAGCACAGGCAGCTGAAAGCAGGGCTCAGTCTCTCATGTGATTTGACTGTGACACATCACAGACCTCTTCCTGACACAAGCCACATACACATAAACTAAGGTGGCAGAAAAAAAGTGGGGAGGGGATGAATAATATTGAAAAGGTTTTCAATTTGACTTTCATTGTAAATAATTTATTTCAGACACAAATGTTCAAGGCCAAGGTGGAACTTCAAATAAGTCACTAAAACTGTGACAGAGGAGTCCAAATAAATTATGCCAGAATACACACCAGACTTGGGGGGGGGAAAGGGCTGTGGAATCATTTCTAGAAACAATGCTAAGTATCTCTAATGCAAATTTTAAAATTCATGAGTGGCAGGCACTTGAAAATCTGTGCTCCTGGACCCAGCAAAGGCAGAAAGCATTCAGATCCTGATCCAGCAAAACATCTAGATGTGTTTATGCAGGAACATATAAAAGTCCATGGCCATGACACAATTCAAGTGAGAAATTTCCTTTGATCGCTCAGTCCTTCTGAAGTCAACAGAATGCAACAGTGCAATATTAGCTAGGATGATCTGGGGCAATGAGCACAGGATACAACTTCTGATTTGATTTCATGGACTGTCTTGCACTTCTTGTGCTGAAGAGACAAAGGAGTGGTATTTGTATGTGTACTCTGGATAGAATAGAATGATGGCTTTGGTTTAAATGAAAGGAATTTCACACTGACCATCAGGGCTCACTTTTTAAAACTTAGAGGGATTCTCCCAGAAAAGGAGCTGCAGATAAATCTAAGAGAGGCAAAGGGACTAGATTTCCTAGAGGGAAAAAGGGGAAGAGAGTAAAGTAGCAGCAGCTTATTCAACATTATTTTTGCTATGAAGGTTTTCCCCCACCATGCAAAACCCCCCAAAACCCTACTGTGAAGACAAAACTCTTGTGATGTCAGAACAGCTCTTCTTTCTGCTGTGCCTCCTATCATGCAAAAAGGTGAGCACTACTCTTGTGAAAGCACCTTTCTAAAAAGCATTGCTGGATCAACCACATCTGGATTGTACTGGACGTAAGTGCCTTCCTATACTCAGGCCAGTATCTTAAATTCTCCTACATTAGTTGTAAGGACACTTCAGAAACTGGGAGTAGCAATAAATAGGTGAGGAGAAGGATGGAACAGATTGTCTCATCATACTCTCTGTACAGTTCTTGCAATTCCTTTAGGACACAACAATGTCTCAAATGGATATTTGAAATCTTGGGTTCTTACATCCTGATCAGCAATTATGATTTGCAATCCCAAATTATTTTTTGCTTGTCCTTAGGCTATTTAGCAATGAAATACGAGGCAGAAAGACAGAAGCCCAGTTCCCAAGAGCCAGGTTGGTGCTTCAGGGCTGAGGGTAGCAGAAACTACTTTTGACAGGTTAGCCATGCAAATATTATGCGCCAGTCATTGAGCAAGTATCTCTGCACTGCTCTCCTCCGTCAGTGTCACGGAGACTGACACATTGTGACAACTTTCATACCCAGAGTTACGCTAAACTCATTTCAATCATGCTTTAAACCAAACAGAATTAACACCAAAATCCTAACACTTTAGCAAAATAAATCCTGTTTAGAGAAGCAAAACATTTACAAGCAAATCCAGAGAGCCACTGAAGTGTGAATCCCAAAGCTATCTGCTTATTCACACGAAGACCTGTGGAGTCATCATCATTCCAGCACAGCTTTAACCTACCTTTCTGTATGTGAATCCTACCCTGGCCAAAGAAAAGTGCAGGTAAAGCACTGCAGAACTTCCGTGTAGGTAGGACTGGGGACGTTAAATATATATACAGCGCCTAACATACCACAGCCCTGCTTTTCCCTCATGAACACTGAGACTGTCATACTATAAAAAACTATTCTAGCAGTCAGCTAGACACAGTAATAGGAATCCTGCAATAACTACATCAGTTGTCATGCTATAATTAGCCAAGTACAGTTTAAATAAAATCCTGATTAATGAATATTTGCCAGAGAACCTCACGTTTCAGTGCTATTCCAGCCAATGCTGACATCATATAGCTGTTAGATGGAAAATGAATAGGTCATTTGGGTGACACTTCCTCATAGCGCAGAATATCATTGTGGACAAAAAAACCTAAACAGAAACAAAGGTTACAGTAATTAAAAACTGTGTACAGAGAGTAGAGGCCATGTCTCAGCCTCTCCAGTTTCCACTAAAGGTCCCTTTCTTTCAGTGGAGTGGTAAAAGATTTATACCCTGAGCTCTGCACTTCTCCAGGTCCTGGCCATAGTGTTTAGACATGGAAATAACAGCTGTACTTCTCACAGCCTTACACACTTCATACACTGTGTTTCCAGCAGCAGAAGCACACGCCACTTCTGGAAGGCCAGCATGGAGACTCAAATGGATGCTTTGAAATCTCTGCCCTTTAGAGGTGTGGCTGAAAGCCATTTCACTCTGTCATAGAGGGCAGATAACCTGTCACAGTCAGAAATCAAGCAGGTCCCCTCCCTATGTCTATTAGTGACGGCCACTTAACTCCATTTCATTCAAAATGGGGAAAAAACCTGATGCTATGGCTTTCCACTTGACATGGCAACATGCTGCTTACAGCAAAGATGTCAACGCCTTCAGCTGTCAAATAGAAATACAAGAAACCCAGAGACAGACAAGGAAGTTTCCAAAGGAAATAGTACTTCTCATTATTGGATTTGCATTTTACTTTCTAGAACTAATTGTAATGAAGTTTGAATTGGTGGGGCTTTTCCATTCTGAGCTTATTATAAACATCCAAAGAGCAGTGCAAAGAGGTTTAAAATATAGTTTTTACCAAACATGACAAGGAAAAGTCTTCATATCATCAGAGGTTTCCATCTACAGTTGTCCTTGTAGGACTCAAGGGAGCCAACAGCAGTAGGTGCAGTGAAAGCCTGCCTTGACTCCTATCTGTTAGGAGATATGTCCAATATCTTGTTGATATAGAAAAAAGTTGTCCACAAAACATCACTGGCAGCAGCAGTCTTATTTATATCACAGAGATGAGAGGACAAATCACAACTGCATAAAATATTAGGGTGACAAGAAAATATATTACACTCGGTAGTAAATTCTTCCTAGTGCAACAGCTTAGCTTTTGAACAGGTCAGAGCAGCAGGAAAAAAATCACAAGGAAGAGATGTATGATAGGTATTACTCAAGGAAAGAAAGGAGAATGATGAAGACCAACAATTTCCAGTTACATTAACCCCCTTCTGCTTCAAAGATCTTTATTTTAAACTGTTGAGGTATATTAGAAAGCTCCAGCTTGGTTTCCCATTACATTCTCCCTGTGTCATTGCACCTAATAACACAGAAGGCTTTAGAAATGTTTCTGTTTTCATTATGTTCTCCTACTGGATGCCTAGTTGTTTAATAACTTTATCATTTTACAGTTATTTGTATTCAAAATAATCTGTAAATCAAATTCAAATATAACAGCTCAAAGTTGGGGCAAAGAAATATAATTATTTAGTATGGCCTGGAGTAATAACTCAGCTTAATGTGATAGAATTGCCAAAAGAAAATGTAGGTTAAGTACCAGGAACTGTTTCCTAACACTAAGATCTACCAGACTAAAAAAACAATCTCCCTGAAGAAAAGGTGGCATCTTTTTCACTTCCTTTTTGAAACAGGACAGATGATGGCAGTGGAGCATATAACATTAGGAATCACCTGAGAAAAGAAAATGACCTAGAACAGCTTCCATTTCTATCCTTTTAGAGTGATTCACAATCTGAGGGCTAAAACCCTTGTGGGAATACTTTATATCCCACCTTAGTCAAATGAAAAGCCAGGCAGTCACAGCCCAACCACTGGTGAACCAACACTTACAGAACCCTAATAAGAAACTGTATTTTTATTTTGCTCTTCCTGCTTTTTAGGAGTCTGCCTGGGAAACTGCCCAGGCCATGAATGGATTTAAGGATCTGAGCCAAATTTACTGAAATTGCAGATGTTTACTCATATATTCATCCTAAGCTTGTTTCTAACTTCTGCGCCAAATAGAGACAAACTTCCCATTGTGCTCTCCTGAATTGGGGCTCTTCTGTATAAGCAGCTTATAGAACGAACAACTTACTGTGCATATACATGCAATAGACATGTATATATTAGTAAATTATATGCATTTATTATTTTATTACTCAGGTTACTATTATTATTAAATGATATACCAGTTATTTGCTGTAGATGCCAATTTTTTTTTCCAATTCATTGAAGAAGAGTGCCTCCTAAAAAGATTTTTTCAAACTCCAAGAATTTAAGTAAAACCATGTTTAAAATGAAGAATACACTGCAGTGGTCTATCAGAGCAAAACAATATTTTACTTTGCATGCAGAAAAACTTAAATTATTCAATAGACTTTAATTAATTCCACAACAACACCATGAATTTTCACCCTCATTTTGCAAGTGAGAAGACTCAGGCTCACAAAGATTAGACAATTTGCCAAAGACCATACTCTAAAGCTAACCACAAAGATTCATGTGTAGTTAAGAGCATATCTAATTTATTTCTATCTGTGTTTTTATTACACTCAGGAGCATGGTATTTCAGTTCCTTACAGTACTCACAATCAATAAATCTTCGTATTTTTCCCATCAGAAGGGATTTGTGACTTTCACGATTACAGAAGCCAAGAAATGAAGACACAGAGGAATACGCTGGTATTCCTCTATTGGCCAAAGCAACTCACCCAGGGGAGTCAATGCTCAAGGCAAGAAGAGAATCTGGACCCCTGGAGTCCCAGCTCTTACCTTCATAGTCCTCCTTTCCTATGAGATTTCCTTCTTTCTTTTTCTCTCACTCCCTTTTTCTATCTTAAGTGGGTCAGTCTAGAAGTCAATGAGATTTTCTTGGAGATTCTCTAAAGGTTCTTTTCACCAAAAAGACATGAATATGTACAACAAGAATGAAGCCAACTTGGCTAATAAAATTGTACAAAAATGGTCTTGATTCATGAAGTAACACCACCAGAAAAGGGGGAGAGGGGATGCTGAAATACAGCTGAAATAAAATTCCACAGGACATCAGCAGAACAAACCAACTTATGCTGAAATTTTTCTCTTACCACTGTAACACACCAGATTATTTTCTGTTGTTAACAGCCATTGCTTGTAGTTACTGAAATGCTTTGAAGCAGCAGGGGCAGGTAAATAGCAATTCAAGATCTGTTTCTAAGCAGTTTATTTAAGCCTGTCATTCCACATGGCTACTTTCTACAGTTCAAGGGGAAATGAAACTTGGGCTTCCAAGTTTTGCATGACTCATGCATCACAAAGCATTGCCTGTACAACCCCTTAATCTAATTGACTCACATTCTTACAGCTTCTCTTTATTTGTCTTGTAGGGTAAGCAGAGAAAACTGACAACACAGACTTGGGGAGATCTCTGCTCACTACTGCAGAATGCCTCAGACACCACTTCCCACCCTCTGGGAGCTAAAGTATGGAGCAAGAAAATTGCTACACAGCATTGAAACTCTCTTTTTTTTTTTTTTCCTAAGCCTTTTACTTCAGCAAATAGCTCACAGAACACCAAACTGTTTGATGTCTTAATGTTGCAATATATATCCTATGGCATGAGCTGGGTCTAGGGAAGCAGCTACAGTTTCACTCAGCACAGTAATGAACCTTAAGTAACTTCATGCTGTAACGATGGCATAGGAATAGCATTAAGATGTGGCCAGAGGTGTGTTTTCCTAGCTGCTGATGAAGGGAGAAAGGCAGGCCTGCAGCCAGTTTCTGGAAGTGCCCACAGGGACAGCCACACATCACATTCTCAGAAGCATCTGTAGTCAGGTTACATCACACACAGCTGGCACTGCAGGAATGAACCACCCTCCCTCTCACACTCCTCTTTAAACACGTCCCTCCTGGTCCTCTGAATCACCTTCTCGGCTTGGGGAGAGGCAAGGAACTGCTGCTTCACTGCCGTTTTAAACCTCGTGCCATCACAAGCATTTCACAAAGCTGCAGGTGACAATGCGGCCGCAGTGAAGTAGTCCCTGAAATCTCAAGGCATACTTTCAAGTCATAGCTTGCTCTACAATCTGTCCCCTCCCAATTCTCACAGTTAATTGTACAATAGGTCACTCAGCAGTCGGCATCCACAACAGTTCATTTACCCAAAACCTCATTCCTGATTTAAACCAATGCGAGTTGTGCAGCCACAGTCTAGCACCCAGTTTCAGCTGGTACAACACTCCAAAATGAGTATTTAGCATCACTAACAGGCAAAACTCACTGTTAAGTTTTGCATGAGGAAAAGAGAGATGAATCAACAGGACCTGCAATAGAAATGGACTTCAGAAAACCTGTTTATAAATCAGTATTTAAAACATATGTGGGTTGGGTTGTTTTTTTTTTTTTTCCACGCTGGTACAATGGCAAATTTGAGTAGGGATAAGAATCTGGAGATGTCTCAGTCATAAAGTGAAAGACTTGGTATGCTGCACTGGCAATTCTTGGCATAAAAATACTAATTGCACCTTGCTTTCAGAACCTGTACACGGCAAACTTTTAGCCATGGGCATTTCAGTTTCCCTAATTAAGGGAAAAAAACCAAACAACAAAGCCTAACATCAACATTTTGTACTGGTTTCATGTCCTCCTTTGAAATAGAAGCTTTAGCTATCCATTTTCTGTCCTCTTTTATATGTTTTTCCTAATCTATTGTCACTTGGCCAAAAATGAACCAATTTCTTTTATCACTGGCATAGACTGAATAATTATATATATTCAAAATTACTTCTTTAATTGGTAGCTAAGCTGCTGTGATGCTACAAGTCTGTTGGAGGTTAGTACCTGCTCTAAATGTGCACTAGAGATGAGGGCAAAATACCGAATTCTTTTACTGCTATGACACCTTATGGGCTGAGACTCACTTGTGACATTAGGGTTTTGGACGTAATGCAATCTTTTTATTGCACATTTCCAAGCCACAAAACAATTTAGCCATAAAACTGTCATGATATGAAACCTGTATTTTTAAAATTGCTTTCTGCTACAATCATTACATTACATTACCAAAATGGAAAAACTATCAAGATTAAACTATGCTTTACCATTTAACTTGCTGCCAGTTTATTATTTATCATTTTCTCCTTCAATTTAGACAACGAAAGTACGCAGACACAGTCATGTTTATATCACACTAAATTTTAAGCATTAGGTTGCATTCCCAATTTTACAGAGATAGACTAAATTCTTTCAAATTATTCCAATTCTTAATAATCGCCACCCATTTCTACATGCATGCAAAAATACATCCAACGCTACTCTGCAGATTTATTTAAATATTTACTATGAAAGGCAAATCCAATCTTGCATTTAATTGCACAATAGAAAGTCTGATGGAATAGGGCTTTGAGAATCTCTGTTTACTTTCTTTGACAATATAGCCAAATAGGTAATTTTGCAGGGCTTCAGTTTCCCATTTACACAGGAGAGTCATGTTTCTTTTCTCACCTTCCCTCTAATTTTACATTAAATGGTCCTGACTGGGCACCCCCGGAATCCGTGTATTGTAAATGTCTGAACAGGTATAAACACCTTTTCTAACATAAGACTGACAGCGTTCCAAAAATTCTTACCTGAACAATTCTCCATAAAATGTGCTCTGTAACTTCTGTAACTAAAATCTATTGAGGAAACAAACTCTCACAAAATCCCAAGCAAACAGTTGTCAACTTAAACACCACTTGCCTTTCTCTCATGTGTTACCAGACTCTCTAGCTGTCCTGTCATGGTCCCACTTCCAATGTCAAACTAGTACTGCAAATATCAGGATTTTAAGTAAAATATGACATTTTCTATGTTTTTTTTTATTTTGCCTTAATTTTCTGTATCTTCCAAGCTTGAAATCTGATGTCTAAAATTGAAGGAGAATAAAGATGTAGTTGTGACATTGGTCAGATTGGCAATTTGTTTAAAACCTTGTCATTGAAGAACACAATAGCCATCCTATGGTATATTAGCATTTATAAGCTAAAATTAGGAATTTTGCTTTCACTGAAAATGGTTTGCCAGCAACTGAAAAATAACTAAAATAGGAAACACTATCTCACCTTTGCTGAGAAGAATAATAAAATTCTAGGACATCAAAGCGTTTGTGCTGGACTGGTTGAAGCCACAGAAACTACACATTCTGAATTATGATGCCAAATCAATAGTAACCATAATGAAAACCTGTAATAATTAGATTTGTTCAATCCAGAAGAGATAAAAATGGCGAAGTGTGCTTTGGACAGAGAAAAATTCTGAAGGGTGACCAAGAAAATAAAATCAAATGAAGAATTATTCTTGTTTGTAAAGGATCTATTCCAGCAAGAAACTGAACCACCACTCATGAATCCAAAAGCGGTGAAGGGACCTAATGAACTAAGAAAAATGTGCTTTTTTTTTCCTGGCAAGAGATCTCTCTGAGACCTGCAAACTTGAGAGCAGGAACAAAAGCTACATCCACAAACAGACTCCTTTATAAACCTTACAGATTTCTTACTCAAGTACTGTCTGGAC
>VZRN01002950.1:674846-696198 GCA_013397935.1 Dasyornis broadbenti
TTTTTTTTTTTTTTTTGTTGGTTTGGTTAGGGTTGTTTTGTGTTATGTTTTTGTTTTGTTTTGGGTTTTGGGTTTTTTGGGGGAGTTTGAGTTTATTTATTTATTTTTTTAAATTTCCTTTGTTAGAAGTCCTGAGGCTTCTAACACCAGTGCAAGACAACCCGTCTCCAACTGCAACCCCACATAGACAGAAAGTCATCTTGTTTTCCCTTGTAGTTTAATAGAAGTAAAATTGCTAAGATATATGAATAGGCACAAAATCTAGACACATTGTCTGGTAGTGGCTGCAGGAGCTGACATCTTGACTAATACTGCAAAGGCAGTGTTTGGCAGATTTAATCATGCTACTGGACTCAAGGGGCAACAGAGGTGTGAGTAGAAGTAGTTGTGGCCATAGTTCATTCCATCAGTTAGGCTATGTCCACCTGATACAGATGATCATAGTCTTAACCTCAGTAGAGGGTTTTCATAGATCATGAAATCCTGCTGCCCTGTTCTGGCATAGAGAGAAATTCTAGCGGAAACAATGACATTAGCAAGTCTTAAACAGAAATTTCTCTCTCTGATGTTTCCATTCTCAATTTACCCTATTACCTCGGTATAGCCTATTACCATGTTCTTTAACAACATAAGGTACTGAGATGTTAAGTCACCCCACAGTTGTTGGCTGACCTGAATCAAACTTGACATAGGAATAGGTGCTACATCAGAGCCAAAGTCATAATCATTTAGCCATTCTCTAGCCCCAGATCGCCATGCTGGGGATGCAGCGTTTATCTCTCAAAAATGTTCATCTCTTTTTGTACAGCTTAAAACCGCAAAATGTTATGGAACATGCACAAAGTTGCTCTGTATACACAGTTTGTTGAAAACCGTGTAATGGAGAAGGTTACATGAAGTATGTGTCAGCAAGGATCTGATCCTACAATGGCCAGAAACACCAGTGGGAGAGTTTCCACACACTCAGTGCAACAATAAATCCTGAAACTCGCTGGTTTCTGCTCAAAGTGACTAATCCATGTGGTTGCCAGAAAAAGACACAGTGCTTCAGAGTAGCAGTAGAGACATGGAATCAACACTTAATTAAACAGAAAAAGCATTAGACACTACACAGGAGAAGTTTTTCCTGGGAAGCTTGAGGCCATCCATGCATATTCAAAAAGATGTGGATAATTTATTTGACCTGTGCCCCAGAATGCTGAAAGTTGCTTCTGGTCCATCATTTAGGATATATAATCTCAACACATCCCTCCACCCTGCACAGTGAAATGAAAGCATAATACACCCTAGTCAAATATTCTCTTTTTTCTAACAGTGTGAGAGAAAAAAAACCCAGAAAGACAACTAAAAACTGGTAATGAAAATAATATAGAGAGCTGTATATGGCCTGGATCACAGTGCAACTTCAAATGTAGCACTAAAAGTGAAGAGAGAGATCTAAAGGGAATTTAAATATGAATAAATAAAATCAAGCACTCATAAAATCATAGAATCATTAAGGTTGGAAGAGACCTTTAAGATCAGCAAGTCCAACCATCAACCCAGCACTACCACTGTAACCCCTAAACCACTGAACAATGTCCCAGTGCAAGATCAAGACACCTTTTCAACACCTCCAGGGATGGTGACCACCACTTCCCTGGACAATCTCTTCCAATGCCTGACCATCCTAACTGTGAAATTTTTTTTTTTCTAATATCTAATCTGAATCTCCCCTGTCTCAGTGTAAGGCCATTTCCTCCGGTCCTCTCACTGCAGGCGCAGTAGAAGAGACCAGTCCCCACCTCACTACACTCTCTTTCCAGCTAATTGTAGAGAGGGATGAGATTCCCTCTGAGTCCTCTCTTCTCCAGATTAAACAACTCCAGCTTCCTCATCTCTTCTCATAAGATATGCTCTCTCAGCATTTCACAAGCCTTGTTGCCCTTTGCTGGACATGGTCCAGCACCTCAATGTCCTTTTTAAAGTGAAGGCCCCAAAACTCAAATCACTTGCTTTTTGTAGATGAGGAAAGGATGCTGCTATATCTTGACTCACTTCTGTTTATATACTTACTTGGAGGTTAAAATTTTGCAGTGGTCTTCCAACATGTGCTATTCAGGATATGCAGCACATTAGGAAACAAAGAAAATGCAGAGCTCCTAACGGGTGCTGAGGTTTTAGAAAAGCCATGGAGGGAAGGCACAGCAAAGAGAAGTGACTCAGCTCTGCCATCTCCCAGCTCTGCTGCTGGTGCATCCAGCAGTTAAGGAGCGTGCTGTGTTAGCCTCGCAAAATATTCCAGACTGCAGGAACAGGAGGGAAGGCTACAGCTCCAGGGAAAAGGTAAGTGCTGCCCAGCTCTCACATGGCAGCAGCTGCACACTTTCACCCAGCCCACATGCTGCCAGTGCACAGAGCACACGGAATCGGAGCTCAGCAGGACCACCTGCCAGGTACCAGCTCTGTACAGGGACAGACAGCTGGTGACTGACGAGCAGTCACTGATCCCGAACACTTTGTGTGAAGTCATTCATCTTCCCTTACTCTCTTCTGCTAAACAGCCCCAGCTTTCAAACAAAGCCTTGGCCCAGGCTTGTCAGGCTGCTTTGTGTCCAAAGCAAGGCATGCAGCACTCACAAGACAGAGCTGCAGTTTGCAAGTGCTGATATACTTGGAAACTAAAATTCAGGTTCCAGCACTTGATACTGACAGCACCTCCTTGAGAAGTTTGTGTATCGATGCCTTCAAAATTGCTGCTGTCTGTCTCATTTTGGCTTGCCCTCCACCCAGCCTTGAAATAAGGGATGCTCTTAACAGTAGCCTCAAAACCCTAAGACTAATCAAAGCTAGGACCAAACATGGGGAAGAAGAGGTGATACATTCAGACCCACTTGTATCACTTGGTCACACACAGGAGACAGACAGCACAAGCATGTCTCAGAGTCTTAATCTAGTAACTTCAGGGTTCATCAAGAAAGATACGGAAATGCTGACTAGACTAAGCCAGCAAATTCCCTAAACATGACAAGAGAAAAATGGCTTCCCTATACACAGTTTACAGGAGGGAGATAAAGACTTGCAAAATTGAAACTGGCACCTATTTATTCTTTCTTACCCATTGAATTCTCTGCACTTGCAAAATGCCTCTTGTGATGAAAGGCGTGAAAACTAAAACACAAAAAACTAATATGTTTGGCAGCAATCCTACAAAGTACTTTATTCCCATTTAACACAAAGATGAGACTCTGGTTTCTCTGGGAAGAGAAATCAGAACTGACACCTTTGTGTCTTCTCCCCAGCAGTCGTCTAGCATGAGCAGCAACATGCAGCCCACAACAAACGTTATAAAATAAGATGAAACACCAAAAATGTAAGGGAAGAAAAGTAATAATCTACAGTTTTCTTTGCAAAAGGATGTATTATTTCTCCCCTTCTATTTTCCATGAAAAGCAAGTAAACATTACAACACTTAAAACTCTCTATGACAAGCAGCTGAGTGAAGCAACCATGAGCAGCGTATACACATAACCAAATACAATGCTATAATACATTTCCATCACAAACTGAAACCAAACAACTAAAATATGCTATTATTTTTAAAAAAGGGTATTTTGTGTAAATCCAGGGTACATGAAATTGGATGCAAAAGTTTGCAGAAAGATTAACAAGAACAAAAAAAGCCTTCTGAATAATGAAAAATAAGGTAACATACTTCAGAAGTGTTGCATGATCTCTGATGACATTTTCTGATGTTGTTGAGCAAAGAGTAATCTTGCATTTCAGAGAAAAGAAGCTGTGCTTGTTAATAAAACTTCAGGAAACTAATTCCTACATCACTTCCTTTTCTTAGGATTTAAGTAGTTATTACTTGTTGACTGCTGACTGTTTCTCCAATGAAGACAATATCCATTACTGAAAGCAGGAAAAATCTGCCTATGTCAGTGTTTGCAGAAGTTTTCAGGCAATGTGACAACTGGCAGCCTTATTAAAATGTTTACAAACAGCCTGAAAGAAATTAATAAAGGCCTAAGACCTATACAGGGCCTTCAAAATCAAACAAGATATTTTTATGATTATTTTTTCTTTTTCTGAATTATCTTTCACCATAAAATAAAATAATGAGTGTTTCCTATAAAAAAATGATACTTGAATTCATTCACAATACAGATTAGGCACTATGTAATATCAGAAGACAGTGAAAATGATTGAGCAATCAGTAGTGTATCTCACATAACTCTCATAACTGACAAAAGGTCCTACATACAACTAACAAATTACTGCTTGTGCACAAGAGTATTTGTGAGCATTTCCCTCCTCTCCAGCTTATTCCTATTTTTTTGTTTGTTTTTATTCTAGAATTTCCACTAAGTTCCATCCCACAGAGTATGTGTAGCAGAGGAAATCGAGCCCACAGCCCATGGCACTGTACAGGAAAGCTCCCTACTGTCTCAAGTGCTTCATCTCAACAGGAACAGAAGCCAAAGGAGTATGAGTATAAATGGACCATTGCAATTTATAGGCATATAATAATTAAATGCTGGGAGTGCTATTAGCACCTTCACTACATCCCCACCCACAGGTTCTTCCATCATCCAATATCACAGAACTTGTATTTTGAGGTATTTGCTCTCAGTGCTTTGAGGCACAAAATGTCCTGCAGTGCTACAGTCCTTATTTCTTCAGTGTGGTGACGTTCATTTGGTGCTGCAGTTAAGGTTTTGGATTTAGTACTTTTTTAAAAAGAAGAATCTTTCTATCTGGCCAGACATGTAGGTAAGAGGAGAGCTCACAGTTCTTTGTGAAAGGAAATAAGAGACATGAGCAAACAATGCCTCTGCAGAAAGGGGAATCAAGCTAAGAGAGATTTGCAGTTCTGACCCTCCAGAGTAAAACTGGCAATGGCCTGTTTGACAAGAAAAATCCATGGCTCCAGAGAGCTGGAAAGTAGCTCAGACTGACATATTTCATTTCCTTCAAGTATGACTACTTCCCAAACAAGAAAATCACCAGCTTAATTAGGCTCCCCCAGCAATCTCAAAAAATGGAGCTATCCATTCTCCACCTACCCTTTGCAGCAGACACTTAAAGCACTTTCTGCAAGTCTGACAATGAAGGTGTTTGGCTTTGCAAGGCTCACAACACAGCAAGGAGCCATCTGCAGCCCGGGAAGACATAGGGCAGAGTCTGATTAGTGATTCTGTGCAGGTTTTCTATCTCCTATCACTGCTCTCCCCACCCCCTTCGCATCCCCTAGGGAGACCAGTTCCATATTCAAAGCAGCCTGGGGTCTTCAAGCAGAGAAATGTGCATGATTGGTACGTGGCATTAAAGCAGGGAAAGAACTCCAAAATTATAGCAGCTGCATCCAGCCCTTGAGACAGCCCAGCATCGATAAGGGATTCAGAGGGTCGCATAATTCATTTCACCTGCAGCAGTAGCATCAGGGGAGGTTAAATATGTCACTCCATCACAGTGAGGCAATGGGTTGGGGGAAGCCTTCATCATTCATCCTGTCAGCTCCACACCTCCCTTCACCTTGCATCAGCAGGGGGAGATGGGGAAGATTTTCTATAAGCATATGAACAACACAGTGGGGGACACAATGACCTTATGAGTCTCCCCTTCCAATTTGTGAATTAATTGCCAGCACCTGCCCTGCTGTACCAGCTCCCCTCCCTGCACTCCATCTTTCTCCCACTACCAAGGGCCTCATCCTGCAAGACTTACTCCAGTATGTGAGCTCAGTGCGCTCCTGGGACCACATGTGCAAATGACATTGCAGAAAGGTCAGTGTTACAAAACGAGATGTCCCATCCAAATACAACTCAACATATTTAAATCACACTGGGAATTTGTTCCAGGACATGTGTATCTCGCTTCTTCAGCCCTTTTTGGTGACAAAGGTACTTTCTCATTTTACTGTTATTGAAACATTTTGTTGTTTCTTAGCAATCTGAGGGCCTGGTTTCACACAGAAAATTTTCTTAGCAGATCTTCTCCAGAGTGTATTTTCACCTAGGCCTAACACCACTCTTTTCTTTGCTGCATTATTTGCTAAAGTTCAGCTATGACTACTTTATGAGAGAATGCCTATCTTCATGTACTGCACAAGTTTATGGACATTTGCACTCATGTACAATAAAAAGCAGCTTGTCTGTACCAGGGTCTTTGGGACTCCACCTCAGGATTATCTCTTGAGAATTCAGCTTCTGAGGTTTTTCTGTGACATGTCAGTTGTGCATGATCATTGTGCAATAAAAGCAGAAATTATTAGGAAAAAAAAAAGAATAAAGGCAAGTTTGCTCAGAAGATATCATGCTTTAAACCCTGCAATCACAATTATGTATCCTTTCAATACATAATACAGATCAACTTGCTTTAAAAAAAATTAAGGTGTTTAATTGTACAATATTAATTTCTTGAATGGCAGAATGATAGAAGGACTTTGATAAGAATACACAAGCATTTAGATATTGTAATTTCTGGTAGAGATAAATACATAGAAAAGCAGCAAATTTCTTGAAAGTCATTAGAAATGAAGAGGGATGTTTTTGTTTTGAGTATATAATTCAAGTACAGCAAAACCAGAGAGGGTCAACTGAAATAAGTGCAAAATTAAACACTATTAACATTCAAAGGTTCAAAATCAGTAAGCATGCAAGTCTTAAACAATTTTTCCTTTTTGTCCTATCCTAGACTGAAGGGCTTTATTTTAAAAAAAGTATTGAGAGATGTGCTGAAACAATTTCTGTACCTACAGTTTAAATCTTCCAGCATGTAAAATGAAGAGCTTGTTCTCTTTCACTCTTGAAACTACACTCAAGGAAAGAACTAGTCCATTAGTCTCCTGCAGAAAAATTCAGCAGATGGCATTTTTTTATGTCTTAACTAAGATAAAACACAGTCTCAATTGATGCTTTTATATTTCAAAAATATATATATAAATGTCTCAAGAAGTTGTTTTTCATGTCTTAAGGCTAAATTTTTGACTGGTTCTTACAGTATTTTCTCCCCTTGCTTGAGCTGCTAAACTCTGCAGCTGTCTTCTGCTCTGCCACTTGTACTATTCCAAACACTAAAGACACCTGAAGGATAAAGAGATGGTTCATAATCAAACCATCCTGGGAAAAAGGTTTTTTGCTTCTGCCAGTTACCTGCAGCTCATGCACACATATCCCTAAATGAAACAAAATATCAGCAAGTGAGCAATTCAAGGCATCCTTTACTTCTCCACATGCTTTTCTCAATGAGACTACAGAGCAGTAGCACCCCGAGCCCCAGCAGCAGTGGAGTTACATTTAAAACAGACACAGACAGAGGGAAGAATAAAGTACCTACCTACTTCATCCTCCAGAAACTATTTCAGTTGAACTGGTGCTTATTTATGACACCAGTTTTGCTCATACAGCATCTGTGAGCCACAGCTGGGAGTCGTTTGCTGAATTCCAATGGGACTTCCACAAGGTCAGTATGGAAAATGAGCTCACAATTGTTTCATGGCATATATACCTTTTAGAGGGTCCACAACAGCAAGCAGCGGCTTTAGCTGTATCATAAAAAGTATTTCATAACATGGGATGATTTCCACTCTTTCAGGAAAGCCTTAATTCCATTCAGCAGATGTGGCAGCCTCGCACTCTGCTGTGTCCAGCCCAGCAGTCATTGGTCACTGGATCCCAGCAGACAGCATTCCAGCTTCACCTGTACCCACACCATTTAAGCAACATTCTTGCCTATATATTCTACACTGCCAAAGGCTCAGCACCATCACAGACCAGACTTCAAAAAGGTTGTAGGTTAATTCATAGAAGTGAATTAATAGGAGTACAAAAAACAAAAAAACCCCCCAACTTAAAAGCTTCTTTTATGATTCTAAATTGCTACAGCAAAGTCACAGTCCAGGAAACCTTTTCTAACAGTGACATCAGGTAAATACAGGAAAGTTCACAGAATCTCCACATTTGGGATGTCTTTCACAACAAGCCAGGCAAAGTCTGCCAGAGGTGGTGTGGATAAAGGATGCAACAGGTGTCTCTTGACATGCCTCTGAAGAAACCTCTAGCAGCTGACCTGTGCAAGGTCTATGATGGAAAACAGTAAAATGGTATGGGTTGGAAGTCCTGAGCAGTGATCAAATAACAATATCCTTGACCTCAATTTGCACTTTCAGGACCTCTTTCACATGCACTGAAGTTCAAGACATTTAGAATTTCACTGATTTCATTCGGATGCAAATGGAATGGCAACACTGTAACTAACCGAATCCAAAGCAGCAGATGAACAATGACCATAGCACACAGATCAGGGAATCAAGCCTTTGGTTTCCATTACCTATTGGAAGTGCCGAACCATGCAATTTCTTGGAGCACAGCCTGCAGTGCCAGTGCTGCCTTACAGCCTCACCTCTACTGCAAGGACTGATTTTATTCATCACCAAGCGCCTCAAATGACTCTGTTTTCACACCCCACAAGTATCCTCTTGAAAACTGGAAAAATTCCAAAGAACAATCCCACTATATGCAACAACTATGGCTACAGTTTACTCAGGATTCCAAAAGATCACATGCATACCTACATTCCTGAGCTTTCTTGAAAATACCAGGGTAAAACTGTACAGCAGTAGCAATAGCTATCATTTATGTCATTAAGTCCAAGCTTCCTAATTGGGATGAGGCCCTCACAATGCAAGCTGCAGCTGAAAAGGACAAACCACTGACTTTAAAACTTCAGAACTGAATCACAAAACAAATTAAAAGACTTGCATAGAGATTGGGAAGAAAGACGAAAATAAGGATGAGCTTATCTAGATCAGCTAATCACAATCAACTGGATGCTTTATCTTCCACAAGGAGCATGAATAAATAAACACCATTAAGCAATCCCTAGTTTGCTGCTAAACTTGGCCATCATTAGCAAGCTGATTGCTTCCAGACACTAAACAGGAGTCACTACTAAGGATGTCTTAAAGGAGGGGAGATGATGTCAGGTGCACAAAGGACATTGTGCCACAGGCAGGGTAGACAGAGATAAATACAGTGATGGCTGGAGAGAAGGGGGAGAAGCAGTGAGAAGACAAAAGAACACTAAAGAAGAGAAGCTAATGGGCTCTGATGCTGAGAACCAGGAGCTTGAATTTGGTATTGGGAATACAGCAGAGTAACTGTAAGAATCAAAGAGACTGTCATGATTAGAGTCACAAGCAATGAAGAATATTTTATCAAATATGGACCAAATTTGGGGTGACAGAGGTATTCAGAGAGACCAGTAAGGAAAAGATTTCTGTGATTATGAAGTAGTGAGGAAGAAGACAGAGCTATAATTTTCACAATACAGGCAGATACTCAGAGTTAAGACTTGAAAGAAGCTATTGCTCAGAGTTTAGCTACCTGGATTTGCCTAATTATGTTCTTCAATGAGAAACACTGGGCATTTTAAAGAAGTTCTCTATGTCAGGATTTCCTCACCACCTTAAGAAATCTTAAGAAAGGAAAAACTTTCAAGCTAAAATTGCTGGTAGGCAGATTATGAGAGGTGTCTACTTCAGGGACATTGTCTTTGCCTACTTTCTTCATTCAAAAATCTGCAAAATTCAATCAACAAACTTACACACTGTTTCAAATAGTTGGACATAAAGATGAAATGAGAAACAAAAAGCCTTTTAGTCAAGCCTGTGTCCTTTCAACTACATTAAATACCTTCTTGTTTTTATGTGATAGAACACGAGTAACAGCTAGAACCAGAAGACAAACATTGGTTTCTCTCCTGTAACATGAATTTACCAAGAAAACAGTTTCATCAGTACCCTACCCAGGAAGTGCACAAAAATCACAAGAACTGTAATGCTGAATTTTGCAAGAATAGGCAGGCACCACGGACACCTCAGATAGACCTAAGAGGGATAATCTTTCATGACAGATTATTACAGGAGGGTGTCCAGAGAGGTCTGTCTCTTTCTGATTACCTCTCCTATTCTGATGGCACCTTTATTGCTTCTTCATTTTAAAACCCACTACATCTACCTTATCAGATGCTGTAAAATTTCTGGGGGAAACCCCTCAGTATTTCTAAAGGCATGCAATAGTTTTTTGAGTCACTTGGTTAAACCCAGTAGAAGAACTTCCCTTATACTAAGATTTATTGAATGCAAACCACTGCCTCCTGACTTTGTAACTCATTAATCTGTTAATGTGGCTAAACCATTCCCACTTGGGAGAGATTGCCAATCACTAAATTAAAACCCCCTTCAACAGAGACACCACTCCTTCTCCTCCTCCAACCCATGAAAGCAAATCAACAAAACACTCAGAGAAAGAAAATCCAAGAGGATGATCAGTGTGAGTTTTGATCTCCTCTCTCAGAAGCACTGTGCTTGATGTATTTCATGAATTGAGGCAAACTTGCTGTTAACAGCTCAGTGACTTTAAGTGTCTTGTCTGGTATGTGTCTGGGACTGCTGGATAGCATCTCTTCTTTATTTGTTTTTAAAACCCTCTTCTTCTTCTTTCTGAAACTCATCTCTGAATGTCATGCTCACAATCATCCATGTATCCAACCATGACCAGGGATCTTCAGTGCTGACTGTTTGTTCAGTCTCCTTTAACACTGGTGATGGGATGACATTTAAACAAAATAGCAAAAAAAAATCAGCACACATCAGGAGAGGGATTCCAGCAATGAAGCAGCCAGCTCAGGCATTTAGCCTGTGAACATACTCTTTTTGCAATTCTCAAGAAGGAAAGCAAATGCAAATTACTGGACAGTCATCAGCCAACAATGATCCAGTCCCATCATGAGAACTTCTCATTATCACTGTTCTCACCTAGGTATGTACAGACATATTCACAGGAAGACAAAATCTACAACCTCTTTTACAGTAAAGAAAATTAGAGACCAGGAGTTTTTCCACAGTCCTAACTTTTAAGCAGTACATGATGGAGAAAAGAATTAAGTTCCTCATACTGTGGAAAGCAGCAGGCTGCTCAAAGCAACTGGGGGCGGTGACCAGACACAGATAGCCCAGTCTACATTGCTATCAGACAGGAGAACACAACTACGGCACAGGAGTGTGGTCAGTGAAACCAGATGGATCAAAGTGGGCTTGGTTATGCCTGCCTGCATTTTGGAAAGACGGCAGGGGCAGAGGGAAAGAAGCTAGAGGACAGGACTGAATAAATTTGATTGTAGTACACATTATGGTTCAACAGCGTAAGAACAGAATGGCTATGTTGTGGCAACACAGCAAAGTCAAGAATAAACCTGTAAAAATGTACCAGCTGTTAGAGTGAGGGGAAAAAAGTTATTAATTTTGATAGAGGAAACTAGTCTTTGTTTTTCATGCTATAAAAAAAAGAAAAAAGATAAGAGCTTTGCAATGTGATTATTTACATCTCCATGTAGGAGTGCTTACTGTCACCAACCATACATATAAAGGGGTAGAAAGTTTGCAACAAGAAGGCAGAAAGGAGAGTCAGTGGTAAAATTTCTGTCATGTATCTTCCTATCCTGTACAGCAACCCTGGACTTCCATCTGGTGCTAATTCCTACCCTAAAGACTAAATTCTTCAACTAAATTTTGGGAGTTTGTACTGGTGTAACCTTCACAGACACAGGCTGTCAATCCAGACAGAGTCGGAGGATGAAGAGGAGTTCCCTCCTATTCTGGTCAAAGAGTAAGACAAAACTGGATCTCATCCTCTCCACACAGGGTTATGTAGACGTACACTGCACTGTCCATGAGTGTGGCCCTAAATCCACTGCCCTTGTGATTCTTGAAAGTGCAACAGACATTGTTCTTCGTCTCCGTTTGGTGACTTGCACCCTGTGTCTACAGTCTAGAGTGTAAGGACTCTAAAGCACCAGAAGAAATCCCTTTCTAAAGGGCTGTTAGAGCAAGGCAGTCCATCATAAGTCCATCTAAATCTGTGAAACTGAACAATAAAACAAAATATCATGTGTTATACCACAGAAAGTAAAAAGTCCCCCTCAGCTTCAAAATACAAGGAAATGAGCATTTTACTGAATTATCAGTCCCCCTGTGGTGCCAGCAGTGATTATAACTTTTTCCTCCACCATATTAACCCTAACAGAGCTTGTGGATTCTCATGGCAACACAAGCCATCATGAAAAGATTGAACCTGACAGGAAGTCCTCTAAACCAGCACAGTATTGGACAGACTGTAGGCATTTCACCCTGAGCTGCTATAGCAACCCCAAAAATGTACTGCTGCACATAGCCTTCCATGAGCAGGACTTTGCCTAGATAAATTAATCTAAATGCATTTCAACTCTAGTTTCCCTGAAACAATGCCTAATTTGCACTACAACTCCCATATTCAAAATACCAAAAGCCATTTTTAGAGAGTATAGAAGCAATGACATCTCAAGAGGTGATTCAGTACCATTTTGCTATACAGTAAACTCTAGACACACGAAGATTTTAATTCTTTTCTCATGCCTATTGCCAGAAAACTACAGCCCAAGTGAGTACTTATGATCAAACAGATGTACATCTGACTCGAAACTGAGAGATGTCACACAAGAACCACCATCAAAAGGTACAAAACTTGGGCTTAATGTTCTGATAGAGCAGGTAAAAATATTTATCTGTTACTGGCCCTCATGCACCCAAGACTGAGTCCATTCTACTTGAAGTTCTCTGAAAAGCTCTTCCTTTTTATACATGTCAACAGTTTCACTTACAGCAGAGGCCTTCTAAATCTGAGTTTAATATAATTTCCCAGTGTTCTAAAACTATTTGAAATACAAGTACTAGAGATGTCTTGCCTTTGTTTCACATCATTAGAAGCAATGGCTTCCAAAATTAAGTGAAATCTTCAGAGATATCCCAACTGCCTGATTCCAGCAGCTTTAGACATTTTTGGTAATCTATGCAACTTCTTTAGAGCTCTGACACAGGAGCAGGTTACAGTGCCAGTGCTGGACACCTGAATTTACTTTGGAAGTACTCCTTCAGGAGGACTGTAGGAGCCAGACCTTAAAACTGCTTGAACACTGAAGCGAGAGGGTCTTCCTTGTTCTTAGTAATGGGAAAGAGTGGCAGATGTCACAAAGTAACTGCAAAATTAATTCCTTTTTTATAGGCCACAGGGATTTACTTATGTTCCTAACTGACAAAGCTCTCCTCACTAAAACACAGAGCCATGGAAGATGGTTTCTGCCTTCTCTACACAAATCAGAACAGACAAAAAACAGTTTGAAGGATTTTAACTGTTCTCTGAAGTGTTATTCTGAATTGCATTTCAGCTCCATTCATGCCTACTTCAAAACTCTTGCATATTTTTCTTCCATCTCCTCCTTCCTTTTCCCAAAGCCCCTGGAAATATAAAATTAAGAGTAATAAAATACCCATACCTATTAAACCAAAGTAAAAAAAAAGTTCTTTTTGTCTGGGATTTTGATGAACTGAAGCCTTCTAGGACCTTCACTTTGATGTTTTCAGAAACATCAAAAGATCAGGCTTGTTATCAACATCATTAGTGCGGCCTGAAGATGTTTAATGCTCCAACACATAGAGAAAATGCAGTACAGAATCCCCCAATGGCCTTTGCCTTGTTTTTATTCCTTCTTTTTAAATTGTGTTTTCAAATCTGATTTGCATTTCTCATTCCAAGCTGTTTGCCTCTCTCCCACCCTGCCGCATCCTCTCATTAATTCACCAGAAGAGCTTTCTAGTGCTGACCTATTCCCCCTTCCTGAAGGGAATTGTATAAACTCCTTTCTATGCTACCATAACATAACATACAGCATAGAATAGATTCACAGAATCATAGAATGGTTTGAGTTGGAAGGGACCTCAAAGATAATTTAGTTCCAACCACACCTGCCTTTCACTAGACTAGATGGATCCACCAGGTATCTCTGCAGCCACTACGCATGTTGTGACAGAGGCTGAAACATTCTTTCGCAGTGAAGCCTCTTGCTTTGGCTCTTTCAGGGCTTCATATTTCTCCCTGGGTAGGTACCTGAGCACCGGTTTCTTTTTCTGAAATTGCCACTGTATTTGAGCAGGCAGCACCTTACACACAAAAGTTTGGAGAGAGGTCCAGTGATGCCACCAAAACTGTATATAATTTAATTTAAAGCGCTGGCATCAGACTGAGCTGGTGGTTTGATGATTATTTGCTTTTCTCCACCCTATCAACTATAAGAAACAAGCAATAATCTTTGAGGACTGGTCAAGCAGAGAGATTTATTCCAACACTATCAGGGCTTCTCTCGTTGCAAACAACATTGTTATAAAAATATTACTGCATAAAAGGACCTAGCAGTAACAAATGCTGTACAGGCTAATTCTGCTCTGCTGTCCTTGATTAAACAGTCTCATGTAACCTTCTGAAAGAATTAACGCCTTCTATTCTCCTTTGCCATGAGCAACCTATTTCAGCTGATTCTCTTCTGTAGGGCTATCAGTATCTATTTGGCTACAACAGGCACATTTGTATGAGGCTATAACTGCTTAGAGGAGAAAACAGAACAGGTCATCGCACACCACGTTACCCCACATGCCCCAGTGGGTATGCTGAGGTTGGCGTGGATATACCAGCACCGCAAACACACTACGCATTGCCTACATCAATACAACTTGGTGACAACAAAAGCAGAAACCCTGAAATATCTGAAAAACTAAATGTTTTCTTTCCCATCTTTTGTTATAGAAACCTTGTTTTCAAATTTGCCATGGAAAACAATTCAATTGCATCTGGAAGGCGCTGACCTTAACAGCTTGGAAGGTGTGGTCAAATCATAGATGACTTAGGCTGGAAGAGACTTTTAAAGGTCATCTACTCCCAATTACCCCTTAAGGATACAGATATAAACATAGATATAATAGAAATATAGGTATTTCTTTCCCATAGAAGCACTATATACCTCAGTGTGAGTGCACATTGTTGCTACAGAGCAAAAGGGCACAGATGGGATAACCAGGAGATATTCTGCAAGTCCAGGAGACAGTACTCATTTGAAAGAAGAGCAGGCAGAGAAACTTGCACAGTTGTTACCTCCAGTTTTACATGCTTGACCTTGCAAAGACCTACAGTAAATATTTTTTCACTTGGAATTATCCCTCAGACAACAAAATTCAACCACAATGCTTTAAAACATACAAAATGAAAGAGGTATGGGACAGAGTTTTTATTAAGTGAATAGAGGAAATTATTACTGCAGAATCCATCTCTGTCACATACTTTTAATAGGAGAGCAGTCATGACTGGTAGCTTGCAGCAGCACTGTATTGTTCCAGGTGTAGCTCTCTGATATAAATAGATCACTTTATAATGTGTCTGCACTCTGCCCTTTAAGGACTGTGTTCTTCCTACTATTTGATACACTCTGTTTAATAGCACATTGTCCAGCCTTGCTGAAGAACTGGAAGACTGCCATTCCTCACATGCTGCACAGATACTTTCAGCTGACAAAGCCAGCAGCAGCACTGCTCTGCTACGAAAGAGGATGGGCCAAATTCAGAGAATTTTTAGGCTGAGGTGCACTGGCTGTTGATCTCTGAGGAGTCACATGCCGGTATACTGGAATTTGGGACAGAGTCTTGGTACACAACAGCTTCAAGAGCAAAGGTGAGAGATACCTAACCAGTCCAGTTCCAAACTGGAAGTATCACAAAGGGCTGGACAATAGACCTGGCTGTCTGTGATTGTGGTCAAGAACATACATATCCAAACTACAGTAAAATGTACTTTATAACCTTCTGGTTTCATACAGCAACATGGCAATGTCACTAGGCACAGGACACTAGACTTGAGATCTAAGCTTTATTCATGCCTGTGTCCACGGCCTACTGCATAATGTTTGCAATTCACCTCCCCAGCCTAAATCAGTTCTCCTGTCTGCAGAATGGAATTAACACTATTTGCTTTTCCTATTAAATGCTTTGAGATCTACCTCTTACAGCTGCTACATAAAAGCACTACTATTAAAGTCGTTGTTCTGACTATATTTAGGAACTCTCTCTGTGAAGTGCTGAAGCACATATCTAATGTCAGCAGGATATTAGAAGACCCCTTGTCTCAATGGAACAGCTTTAATGAGCTACTGGAAGCAGCTCAGTATATGTTTCTGCTGCCACAGTGCTTCATAGCTTGTCCATACATCAAACAGTCTTGGAATATTTACCTTTTTTTCTCTGAACCCTCTTGGCTTCAAAGATACAAAGGCTATTCGTATGATTGGCAATGTGCCAGCATGAAAATCTGGGCAGCCTAACAACTTACTACAAGACGTGTGAAGATAAGGTGGCAGAGGGACAATAGGAGGCAAATTAAATTCCTCAAACTCCATCTATCTGAGAACTGGAAATTAAAGAACTAAGGTTTTGTTGTGTGACCTCTTTCCAGATCAAAGATTACAGGGAGACATAGAAGGGACAGGTTCCTATTTCATTCTTCATTACTGGTTGTCATAGCTTGATGAAAAGATTAAGCAGTAAGAATAGCTAAGAATGCTACTATAATATTCTGAATTTTGGAGTGTGCTAAAGCAATTATTTAAAATGGCAACACCTAGTGAGGCCTGAGAGAGAACACTTCTGTGACAATGTTCTACTTCCATTTCTGAGAGAAAACACTCTTTCCTGTTTCTGTGCTTCTATCACCTAACCAGAGATGTATGAATCCATCCCCAAGCAGGATAAATGACTGGTGCTATGTCAACAGCACCTAACCATGAGGGAGAAGCAGGTACCAGCAGAGAGTGAGGGGCACAAGACAGAATTAGCAGCTGCCTCCTCTGAGTGCATCCATGGTGGAAATGTTTACTTACAAGACTCAGAAATGAAACAACAAATCTTTTATTAGCATCAAAGCCATGTGAAATCCCAAGAAGTCTTTGCAAAGCCTGGCAGTACTAACTAATCAACCATCTGCATTTGCACCAGGAACCCAGCACACAGACATGAGAGGGAGGAACAAATGGGATCCTTTCTGCAGAAGTGTGCAGAGGGAAGAAAAGAAATACAGGGCATGTGTTCCTGGTGAGATGGTTGCAAGGACCCATTCAAAGGCAGCATGCCCACAGGTTCCCTTCCTCTAAAACAAACATTGAGAGGATTCTTGAATCTAAACAAAATCCATCCTTCCGAGCTGTTCAAACAGCACTAGCAGAGAGGAAGCATAAAAATGGTGCCAAAATAAACACACAAATGAAATGGAAATTACCTTGAGGAAAGTTAACTGAAAAACATAGACAGGAGATAAGTGGTAAAGGCAAAACCACCAACTTCAGAGAAATTACACCAGTTTAGACCAGCTGTGACACACACCTGGGTGTGGATAGAATGCATAATTAGACTGGAGAAGACTAAATGCATATTTTATAGGATGGGGGAAAACACAAAGTGACAGAAGGCAATTTTTTGAATAAAACCTTTTCCACCAAGGTTTCTCTAGTTGAGTCACTCTTACCTTCAGGAATTAAGTTTTCTAGTCTTCCATTTGTATAATGAAGAACGTATTATCTTTATAAAACTCTTCAAAAACTACAGATAAAAATGTTAATGTCAGTGTAAAGAATTATTATTATTGCTAATATTGAGGATGCTGTAAGCTCTCCTGTTGAGTTGCTACCAAAAGTGATCCTGGTCTTGACTCTATTTAAGACTCTGTGCTTGGGCTTTCAACTAGCTATTTCTGCAGGAAACATGCGACACAGTATCTGCAACCTGAGGAGAACCACAATTATTCTACAATTTCTAGGAAAACAGTTCCTTAATAATCATAGCAACAACCTTTTCAAGATATGACAGTTCACTCCAAGCTACAGACCTGCATCACCCATACAATCCTGTGTCACAGTGCGACACTGTCACAATTAGTGGATTCACACAAGCATTAACAGGATTAACATACTAGTTTATCAGCCACTACACACACAATTCCCCGGACAACAACGCATTCCCATCACTGGGATGAAGCATGGCAGCTATTTAACTGTGCCACAACACAACTCAGTCATTTATACACTGCGATCAAAGGCTCCTACATGCAGGAAACTCTAAAGGGGAGAGTCTGATAAGGCATAACAGGCTCTCTTTGGACACTGAAGTTAGTAACTCAACAGCAAAGTTACACCACCTTTTGATGCCCACAAATAGACAGAGCCTCAGCTCAACCTGTCATTTAAAGTTCTGTGGCTCCTGGATCGGATTGTCACGTTGAATCTGTGTAAAGTGCTGCCTTCTGAATCAGTGGCCTCCCTCTCAAAGCAAAGTTTTTCTTCAATGATAGATACTCTAAGCCACTGCTGCCCTCAACCAACCTCACCTAATACACAAATTTTAAAACCTGAGCCTGCCTGCTCTCTTGAAAATGACCACAAAATTTTAAACACTATGACGTCACCAGAATCCAAAGCCATCCTGCCACAGAAGACATCCAAGGACCACTGCCAATAATGGGAGGACTCCTATACTGTCCAAAACGAGCTCAAATGGCGAATAAACCACAGCTGATAGTGAAAGCCAGATCCCTTTTCTTATGCATAATCAACACCACAATGGTGTACAGGACAGAGGCTGTAAGCTTGATTTCATCTCTATGCTAAACTTTGACCTCTCCAGCCTCTTCACACTATGCAGAGAGCTCTCTTCCACTCCTTTCCATGTCCTTGCACCCAGTAGCTCTCTCCCTAAGCCCTAAGAGAAGGCATTCCCTTCTTCATGAGTTCAAACCTCTGCCAGCAGCATCTATAGGAAAAATTCACTTCCTGCATTCCTGTCCAGCTCTTTGGAAGGACAGGGATGGAGTTGGTGGGGTGGTTTAAGCAGAGAAAAGAGTAAGGACAGAAAGAAGTGAGTGAAACAGAAAAGATAGTGGTATATGATGAAGGCTAAGGAAAGAAATATTAAATTGGGGTGTGGGGGAGAAAGAAATCGTGAGGCAATGAGACATCGATGAATAAGGCAGAGAGAGCAGGGCAAGAACTGAGCTGATAAACAGAGGAAGAACAGAGCTAACATTATTATTCCAGGTTTCCTCCCTCACCTTCCATATCCAACTACTGGAAAGGAATTCAAGGGTGCTTCCCAGGGGTTCATTACCAACCCTACCCGTGTAAGCAATCTACATGCACTAATCAGGTTTTTCTCATTTAAATGATTTCTTTTAGAACAAAACCAAGAATAGTACTTATTGGGTTACACTGACCACTGCTTACTGATCCAGTCATTTGCACAAATACTCTAAAAAAAGAATAAAAAAAAATTAAGCTTCATATACACCACAGCAAATGGTTTCCGAATCCAGAAAGCTATGGTACAAATCCCTCTGTTTTGACAGCTGAAAACTGGCAGAACTGCAAACCCTTAGTGCTCAGGATGGTAGGGCAAACTGACATGTTGTTCCAGGGTTGTGACAGAAAATCAAGTACCAGCATAGGTAGACTTCAGCAGCCGCTGTGGGTTGGGATTCCAGATCACAGGGGGTGCTCACGTGGCATTATTGCTCAATTATCCAAGAGACAGTAGCAAGAAATTAGAACTGGGTATTTTGACTCTGAATGCCTTGTTACTAATTTTCAGGTAACGACAACCACTGATGTTATACTAAATTCTAGGGCTAGCTCTGGGATTTTGGAAAGTAACAACTACAAAACTGAAGTGATGCTTCCCCTTTGCATGATACCAAATCATACATGGAGAGCAGGTACCAGTAAATTTTAATAACAAATTTGGACCAACTACAGCAATTTGGATTTATGCTCAAAATTTTACAATTAAGGTTTGAAACTCAGTACTGTAAAATGCAAATTGTTACTGAACTCAGAGAACTCAGATTCTCAGAAGAAAGATGAAGACAGGTGTCAAAAGATATTTTTTACATTTGATCATTAATTTTGGATAATCAGCTGTTATCTAGCTTATATTCACACCTACTATTAAGGCTCAGTACAGCAGGGTACAAAAGCTGGAATTATTCTTTCAATTTGGAAGGTACAAAGATGTAATTTGAGTATCATATTTTAAATACTGGAGCACTACTTGGTACCTAGATTATACTGACTTCTAAAACTAGGAATAGGTTATGATACCAAGACGGAAAGGGATGAAAATTTTCCCAAAAGCCATATATGCTGCTGTTAAGTTTCTCCAATAAGGCGAGGATTAGTGTAAAATAATCTATGTGTTTTAAACACAGTTTTTAGGCATCAAAATTATTTTTCAATAAATTCAAGACTAGAGTTAGAGTTGTGGAGCAAGACCATAATGGTCAGAGTGTGTAAACTGTTGCTTTATTTTATAAACATCAGAAAACAGACTTCCACTAGCTTCACTGAATTTTCATAGGACAATAGATTCCAGGGTGATGTAAGGATGTTCTACCTTACAAAATTAATTCAATATTAAAGTGCAAGATTGTTACTGATACGAGTCCACTGATTACACGTCTAAAATCAATGAAGATATATTAACTCACACAACTGAATTTGGTTCTGTGTTTTCAAGTCAGTGGATCTTAGTTCAAGTTTTATTTTCTCCATTACAAGAAGTAATTTTGAAACATTTTTATCACCAGAGTGTTCTTTACCTTTTTTTTTTTTTTTTTTTTCTCACGAGATGCTTGGAATAGGGCAGATAACACAGGTTCCATTCAGATATTGCAATGAAACTACCAAAAGGTGATAAGTAAAAGTGAAACAGAGGTGCCAGAAAAGATTGAATCAAAGACAAGATTATGTGATTCCAACCACTGCTTCTTTAAGTGTCGAGAAATTCAGTTCTGAATAAAACTAAAGGAGTGCTCTAAGCTATTTCAACTAGCTTTGGACCTGAATGAATGATAGGGGAGATGACGGCATAGAATTTTTCTAATTCCTTTGTACATCAAGCTACTTATAAATACTTTGGGGAAAAAAATCCTGAAAAATAAGCAAACCTGAACTGAACGCAATTTACGAAGAGAAGAGGAAAGAAAAATGCTCTATGAGTGAATGAGGTTATACTCTTTGAAACACCAATTAAAGTCTTCAAAAGCTACAACAATGATGTTTTGCTAAATCCTAACCCTTCTATTGAAGAGGAAGAAAGCTGAGGGGTAAGACTGTTTAAATTATTAATCTGACCCCATCCTAGTCTGCTTCACTGGATCAATGAGATGAATTATAGTGAGGGCAATGTTATTTTAAATTACTCTCAGCAAAGTATGAAGCACTTATGCATTTCCCATGGACTGATGTTTCCATGTGTTCATGCATTCCTCTCATACTCCTCCTGCATATATATATCTATCTAACTCAAAAATCTTTCATATGTCCAACAGGAAAAGTTAATTATGGAAAGAGCAGATTCAAAAAAAAAAAAAAAAAAAAAAAAAAACTTTTTTTTTACACTAAATTTCTGTCT
>VZRN01002950.1:696217-778147 GCA_013397935.1 Dasyornis broadbenti
ATTAGAAAAAAAACAAAAAAAAAAAAAAAAAAAAAAAAAAAAATCATCTTTTTACTTGAATAGCTTTGTTACCAAAAGGCTGGCACTTATAGGCCCCCAGGGCAAACCCCCCTATGACAGGAGACAATGAACTGCTATGAAGGGTGGCTTAGTAAATGAGACATGCGATTTAGGATTCAGGACACCTGAGTTCAAGCCCTCTTCAATTAATAATTCACTGTGTGACTTTGAACAACTAGCTTAATTTATTACACCTTTAGGCTTCTTCTTTGTGTAATGCAGGTAACTCCTTCCCATCTCACAGGGTGGCCAGTGTAAAATCTAATGATTCAATGGTTCAGACTCAATCAGATGCTATCAACACCACCAACTATTGTCATTTTTGTTACGTTTAAGAGCATTGAAATTGCTGAGCGACTTTTCCAGAAACACTGCCCTGGATATGCAATGTCTGTCACAACTTCCACCAACATACTTTGCATTTCTCAATTTCTTCTGCAAATGTCTCTTGAAATCCCAGAAAGTGTCTTGTGGGAAAGGCAAGACGCAGGCTGAAATTATTCAGATTTGTTTTGATGAAGATGAAATGAGGATCAGGTCCAAAACTATTTCCATCCTGAAATATTTGAAAGGTCACATATATACTAAAAAAGGATCAAACATTAAATACTGGCAGCCACTGCTAGATGTGGCATGCTACATGTCAGACTACAAACTAAGACTAAATGAGAGAGTGAATTTCCTCCTCTAGTTGCTATTTAAGTTAGAGTGTACTCTGAGCAATGGAAATAATTTATATTAAGCACAGACTGGGTCTCATGGGATCTGCATTCCTCTTGTGATTCTGCCATTATGTTTCTAGGTGACTTCAGGAAGTCACTAATCTTTTGCACTTGCACTTTCCTCATATCACTTCCCAACTTTACTACCCAAAAGCAAAACAATATTTAAAGTACCTTGTCTTGCAGACAAGAATAAACAAAGCACAACTATTTGAACCCCACAATAAACCCTGATATTCAGCTTTTTCTACATCTATAATACAAGCTGACTGTGATGCAGATGAGTGCTCCCCTTCAGCTTGGTTCTACTTGAGCTGACTTCACTTCCAAGGAAATTACCTTTGCTGGCCCTACCTCTTAAAAAAAACAAAAACAAACCAGCTAACAGTTGCAGAAAAGGTTGTGCAACTGGAGGAAAGAAAGAGCTGATAAAGCAGGCCAGATGTGCAGCATATATTCCCTTGGAACTACACACATTAGAAATAATAATTTCTAAAACCAACAGTAACTTTTCATCCAAACCAGTCAATCATAAATGCAGAAGACTGCCCATGCAAATGCCGGCATTCATACATCACTGCCTGGGCAGAGCAATGACAGATCTTGCACACACAGCCTCCATCATGTCTTAAAAACATGTAATTAGACACACCTCAGATAAGGCCCCATAGTTGTTCCTCAAAACATCCCTGGTCTCCCAAGATGGAGAAGGTCCAGGAAGTTACTATTACTGCAGCTCAACACAGACATTTTCTTTTGCTCTTCTTTAGCCCTTCAACTGCCAGCACATAACACAAAGATCAAACCTAGCAATGAGCAGACTGGGACTGCACATTTAACAACAGTGAAAAGGTAGCTAGAATATTGCAATAGGCAGCTAGGATATTGCAGCTAGGCAGTTAGGAACCATCCTGCCCAGCTCTTTTTGACACAAGCACATGTGCATGTGTGTGCGAGTGTGCACACATACACAAACCAGATTTATTTTGTTGATTTACAGCTTTTGCTAGTGCAGCACATACCTGTGTAGACTACTTTTGCCAGAACATGTATTGGCATTCCAGTGACCCAAGGGCTTTCTTTATGACAGCTTTTAATTTTTTAATCTCCTTTCCTGTACAGTAAAGTGGGTGCTAAGGGATGATTCACATTCTGTACATAAAACAATGTTCTCACCATTCCTCATGCAAACCAGTGGAGATCAGAAATTTGCAACTTTTTTGTTTTCATCTGTACTTCTCTGTTCTATCATTATGTCTCCCTTCATCTCAGCCTAAAAGAAAACTCTAAAACTTTGGTCATTACTTACAGAAAACCACGATTATTTATCACTTTCCAAGTCTGGATCCAAAAAATAGCAAGTATCTTCAAAACACAAAATATTGAAGCAAAATACTCCCTTTAATTTATCTTGCAGTATTTATTTAAAAGAGACATTTCTAAAATATTCATTGTACATTATTTCAAACAGCTCTTTGCCTCCCCAATTATTATTTGTACTTTTACAAACCCTGAACAAGAGCAAAAATCCGAGGTATGGACTGAAAGACACCCCTTAAACCATCACGGACTGTTCTGCCAATCCTAACAAGGGCCAATACATTTGGCAATGCATCAAGTCTAATGAAAGATCAAAAGAAAACTCCGCACTGAACAATAAAACAGCGCCAGAAAAATAGCGAACTGCTTTGTTATTTTGTTACCATTTATTCTGGGTGGAGGGGGACAAAATGCAAACATGTTACTAATCGTCCCTGAGCTAAGTGTGACTCCTGTGAGGCGGCTGGGGACAGGGCAGTCCCCAGCAGTAGCCACTGAGTCAGCCACGGCAGCTACTGACGACTCCGCAGCTCTGAATTCGTGCTTCACGCAGGTCACTGTGCTGTGTCTGGCAGGGAGGAGTCCTGACTGAAGAGTCCAGATGTGCACACACATATACACACAACACTCCTAAAGCCGCTGCTTGGCACTCCAGTGAAAACAGGGCTGCTCTCTCCAGCTCAGCAGCAGCAGAATTCCTCTCCTCTACCTTCTTGCCACCTCCCTAATCACTGCCTTCTCTGAATCTCCACCAAAACTGCCTCCCTCATAAGAACAAACAGTAAATACCTGGATAGAACTTCAGCAGGGGACCTGAAACCTCAGACTTCCATAGACTAGCAGCATTCTGTACAACAGACATCACTATTCAGAGTACAGATCTGGATTTTGATGCAATATAAATCTGGAATCCTAACCGGGTTTTATTCATTTGTGTTTCGCTTAAACAAGATGGCCCAATGTTACCACGGGAAATTCAAATGATCTTTAAAATGTCTCCTGTAGTATTTATCCCAGTTCCTATTTCCTCCTAAAACCCTGGAGCTAATGGGAATTTAATAACCACCGTTTTCCATTACTTGGTAAAATAGTTTCTGATAAAGACTAGAAACTTCTGCTTGAAAAATATCATGGAAGTGCTCTGTGGAAATTTACCATGCAACACCAAACTCTTTCCTGCATCTTCAAGAGTGAACTTCATACACTACAACAAGATTTATGGCAAAATACTGGAAAACAAGAATGCATGTTTTAAAAAGATCCCTCCAATTCTGAATTTTTTTAAAAATCCATTATGTATTTAGGCCTCTCCCCTATTCTCCATATTTTTAGTAGATGCTCTCAAGCAAATAAATATAACTGTTAGCTTCCATTTTCATTTGTGTAAAACAATAAAGGATTTGGACTAACTTCTGAACTGATAATTTCTGGTTTGAAAGAAAGGCTGGCTACAGTCAACTAGCTTGCCTGCTTGACTGTGATGAACATCCTAGAATGTACTGACAGTGAGCACACTTAAATAATTCATTTCAGTGTGTACCTGCACCTCTCACTGTAGCTGCCTGTGTGAAATGCAGAACAGGGACAAAGCAGAAATCACATATGTAGGAAAAGTTTGTCACTTCCAACTGTTTAAGGCATGACTAAACTAAAGCTCAAGATGGATGACACACCTGAATGCTGTTCAACTATGTAAAATACAAACCAAAGTACAGTGTGGTCCCAGTAACACACAAAACTTTTCATTTGCTTTAAATCACTTCATGCAACATTATTTAGTTGAACAGTCTTCTCCATTCCGTCATTAATTACTACTTTTACTCTGTCTCTTGGACAAAAATTTTCTTAAGCAGATAATAGTCACATTAAATCTACCAATTCAAAAAGGAGCATTTTACCAAACGAGCCATGAAATTCGTTTTACTCTTCTGCCACTGGGATGTCAGAAAGTCTATGCCACCTTTAATAAACTTCTCCAAATGAGCATGCTGATAACTGAACAACATGACATTTCTAACAGAGAGAAGGCAGAAAACCAGAAACAATTACATTAAGAAATGAAGAGGGAAGAAGAAAAGCAGGCTGGAAGTATCTTACTACAAGTAAAATCTCCTTAAGTTAGAGTTTTGCACTCTTTTCAGGGAAAAAGAGGACTCCTAGGCCTAAGAGTGGCTATGTTTCAAATGTTATGGAAACTTTCCTATCTGATCATTTAGGAGCCACTGGCAGTCACACTCACACTACTCCACACTTTCACTGCTGGGACTGAAGTCCTTTCACAGTGAGCAGCTCCAGTGAACTCATGGGTACCTCTCTTGGCTCCCTGCATACCCCACACTCATGCAGTCAGACACGGTTTCCTTACCAGCTCAGCCCTGGGTTTCCCACAGCAGAGCCTCAGACGTCTGGATCCTTAAAGCAATTTAATTATGGTGCAGTGACAGAAACAGTTCAAGCTGGTACCTCCAGGGACAGATCCTGAACAAAGGAGTCCCTGGGCTTTTACACCCTCACAGTCTCTGCAGTCAGACAGTCTGGGGTCTTCCTGCTGAGTCCTTGGCTCCTGCTGTGTCCAAGTGTCCAGTCACCTGGCCAGTGCCACAGGTCCCTGTGCCCTTTGCTCTCCAAAGGGTCAGCACCAGGCCACAGCTCCTTCCTTGCCTGGGGCTCCCACCATGTCCCCCACCCAGGCACAACCTGCAGCTCCCACTGCAGCTGCACACCCAGCACCTGCTCTAAGTGTATTCCTCAACAGTAGTTTTCTGTTGCACTCTTAATGAGACCTCCCTGATAACAGAGAACAGCACTGAAGTGTGAACCAACCACCGCATCATCACCTGAAGGGCCAGAAAAATGAGTGTAAAGCACTGAAAATTATAAAGGCACTTGTTTAAGATACTTCAGCAACATTCTCAGTCAACAGATTTACTTGCAAGTTTGCAAGAAAAAATGAATTCATACAGAAAAAAAACTGGAACAAAAAGAATATGACGCTTTCACAGAAAGGAAAATTCCAAGTTGAGTTCTTCTCATCTTTTTGGTCACAGATATTCTCTGTTCCTTCATATTCTCTTTTATATCATCAAAAATAGAAAAGCAAACCTAAAGAAGAAAAAATAAAAGTGACAGGTCTGCCACAGAGCATAAGAAAAAAATATCAAAAGTGAAATGAAAAAACAAAACCAAAAAAGAAACAAAAACTTTGCAAATGAATGGAATTAAACTAAACTATGTATTTTTCAGCTGATTGATTTTTTTCATTGCCATTTCCTGTTTTTCAATCAGCTCTAATCCTTGGCTGGAGAATTCAATGGAGCTATGTCAATTTATATTTGCTAAGGATTTGGCAGATCATATTAAGTATTTCCCAGTGTGATCATTTCTCTAAGTTAAGTAATTAAAACATTTCATGCAAGTAGGGAGAGAATCTATATTTCAGTTTCTTGACTGATCCCAGCACAGCCAAAAAGGCTCCAATTTTCTCAAATGAGATGAATTGGAACATCTATTTGTATACTGAAAGCTTTAATGCCATACCCATTGTGCCCAACAACTCGTGTACACTACATTTATCCTCTCAAAATACAACAGGAAGTACTAACTGATTTCTTAACTTTGTCTGCTTTTATAAAGTCATGTAAACACCTAAGAAGCCTTCTACCTCTTGTCTAGCACACTGCCGAGTATCAAATCCAAGAGTCCCAACTTAACCTATACAACATAACAACATACAACACTTTCCTCCATGGACTTCATTTTTACCTGCCTGGTATTTAAGAGAAAATTCCATTGTGGGAAGGGAATTGCAACATCATGAGAGGTGATATGGTTGGTGCCTTGATTACCACCAGCCAGCTGCACTGCAGTGGAATGCAGTGATGAACTAAAGCATTTAGAGTTGAATTTTGCTAGAAAAAGGAAGGGGCGGGGGGGGGGGAAGCAAATGCATATTTTCCATTTTGATTCTGTTTTTTTTTTCTTGCTTTGACTCTGTAATGATTGCCATTAAAACGACATGAAGAAAACTTTGAATTTTATTTGAGACCACTGAATATGCTCATGCATTCTCACCTAGAGCAAAAATTTAGTCTGTTTGTCAAACTGGATGAACAAATTACAAAAGGAAAAGCCATTGAAGTTTGATTTTTTTTCTTTTTTTTCTTACTGTGGTATGTGAAACAGACTGTGTCAAGTCTTGCCTTGATAAAAGAAGAGAGCCCTCACTTTGGGTCTGAAGAAAAGGTGGGGAATTATTTAAAGGGAAAATTAATAGAACACCACTTTGCATTTAATCCTAAGCCACAGGAATCAACAGAATTTGATTCTTCTTTGACCTGTGCACCCCTAGATCCAGCTCTTTATGAGATGAATCTTCGATGAACATGCAATATATAATTTTTGTTACTAGAATCCAATATTATTTTGCCCTTTTACCTGTCAGAAATATAGGCTTTTACAAAACAAATATTTAAGAACTCCAAACCAAGGAAATCATAATGAGATGGAGAAACCTCTTCCTAAAGTCGACTGAAATGATGCAGAATAAAACAGAAAGGAAAGTAAAGAAAATCTTCATTAAAAATAACAGGTATGGAAGAAAAATTACAGAGTCTGTAATTTTTTGCAGAAAAGAAAAAAAAAAATCTGTGTCTGACAGCAAGTTAACAAATATTTCTACTTCAGTTCATGCTGGTGGCAATTTATTTTCTCAGTGTGTCCCCTTGTCTTTAATAACTCGATGTCTGAAAAGGTTTTCTTTTTCTACCCCATGTGTCAAACTCTGGCAAACTGTTTGACCACAGGATTCTTGTAAAACAACATCAGGACATTCAAAGCACAACATAAGGTGGAGAAAATACCTTTTAGAAACTCAGTCAAGGATTACAAATTGCAGGAAGAATAAGGACAGAAGAATGTATTCCTCATCACAATATGTGGAAAAAAGACCCTCAGGTGATTCAAAACAGCATTTCCAGTCTGTAGACCCCCGAGCTTTCACTATTCAGGTAAGAGATTTGAGGCCAGAAAGCACCATTCTAACTACCTTGTCCAATATCCTGCAAAACAGGCCTGCAAACTGTTGACAAGACTACAGAGGCTGCATAATTTAAAAGACATCCAGTTTTCATTTACAAGAAGAAAACTCCTATCCATTTGTACCACTGATAATATAACTCTAAAAAGAAGTAAAAATAAAACCTGCATGTTATTCCTAGTTCATGATTGTCTGACTGACTCTATTCTCATACCTTTGGCAAGTTCCCCAGTAAGATGGAGCAAAAATAACAAACACGCCTGCCCCAGCCACAGCAACAGGTTTATTACAAAAAATGTGGCAAAATGAAAACTTTCACACAAATTCCTTTAAATACAGGTGATTAATACTAAATGAGACGTCAGCACTCACCTAGCCACAGAGGAAGGAGGAAAACCCAAGACCCAACCCAAGTGTCAAAGACACTGCACACTCTTTGCTCTGCTCCACTCCACCCAAAGCAAACTGTTTACAGAGATACCTGGTTCCAGCAGGAATCTTTACTGTGCAGATGTGACAGACAGAACAAGCCCCTAACACCCACCCAATTTACCAAAGTTAGTGTTCATTTGCCTCACCACTCCTATAGAAACAGACAGATTGGTTGAGTTTTAAATCTACAAGAGGCTCTTTATATATGCCTTTCTGATCAAACTCGTTTACACACGGAAATAAATGTTCTGAGCCCATAAAAATAAAACACTGAGTTAGGGCCCCTCAGAAAATCTGGCTGTGGCATGCAATTACACCTCTCACACATAACCTATGTAACTGTTCAACCACTCACTGGTGAAGTATAGACACTAAGAGCTAACCCCAGGGCAGAAGAGCAGCACAAAAATTGCCTCTCTGCACTCCACAGAACCCTGGTACTTTCATAACCTTCCAGCTTTATACAAAGCTGCTAGATCTTTCATAGATGCGGGCAACTAAGCCAGCGAAAAGAACAGGCACATCACAAGATAGCTGTGAGAGGACGCTGGCATCACTGCATATTCTTCTACACTGAAAAGCAAATTAGGAGACACTGAGAGAGGTAGGAGGAAAAAGGAACCATGTGAACCACAACCAGGAGGCAAAAAAAAGAAACATCTGTATTCAGAGAGAAGCCAGAGACTAGCAATCAATGTGCTACACCAGAAAAGCACTGTGTTTTGTGGTCAGAAAAGGAGATCGAAGAGGAAAAGACTGGATTCATACATTTATTCCCATCTTTGTCACTGATACACTTTTCTCTCCAGTTTTGATCCCACTGCCCTGTGTCACAGCATACCCACCAATAATGGATGTAAGGCCTGAATTTCAGAAGTGCTTATCACTGTAACTCTAAATTCAGGCAACAGGTGCTACAGGTATTCAAATGCTCTGGGGGAAAACAAACAAGTAAATTAAAAATACACGTTTTAATTCTTACGTAACCTTTCTGAGATGTTGTGAGGATTAATTAATTAATGTCAGTAAAACATTTAGAGATTCTCAGATAAAATGCTGCAGATGTCAGAAAAATAGTTTAAATCAAATGTCACTTAACCATAGAATGTTCTTGAAAAAAGACCATCCTAACAAGCTACAAATAAACAGTAGGCTGGCTAAAACTACAGAGGAAAAGTGGACAATCAAAGAAAGACTTAGCTTGCTTAAAAATCTTAAGACACTCTCTCCAGCTTTTGAAGTCAAAGTTCGGTGAAAATTAGAGTAATAAGACTTGTGTAGGAAACAGACCTTATTTGCCATCATGGCACACACACCAGACAAAAGCAGGACCAAAAGAGATGACAGCAGCACCAGCTGCCCACCACTCTCACCCCCGCCCCTTCCCCACACACCCGCACGCACACATAGATTGCCATCTTTCACCCGATTAATCCTCTCCCAGGACAGATTAACGCTTATCTGCTCAATATCCATCTGCTTTGTGATTTCAGGAGATTGTAACCAATCCCAAGGCCTTATCAGCGTCTCTCCCCCCATAGGCAGATGGGAAAAGATGGAAATCATCGTGTTCTATTAGCGATGGCAGTGACAACAGGCTAACACAGCTGCCTCTTTCCCTTGTTTCCTCATTCAGGCTCCACAGCACAGAAAGATTGCAGTATGGCAACACAGGCAAAGCCACCTTCTCCTTCTGCTTGCTATTCACCTGAATTAATGAGGCTAGAGGGGACAGCAACTGCTAAATGCTCCTTCTTAAATAAGTTTTATACAGGAGCATTGCTGTCTCTGCCCCAGCTAAAAGGTCAGAATGGATTAGGGAGACAGGAAGCAGAAGGGAAAGCCTTGAACTATTAAGATTTAGGCATTTCAGACATCTGCAGATGTGCAGCACAGAAACCAGTAAACAGACCTACTACAGCAGTATGTTATCCTCTGGTCATCCTCTCTGGTAGGGGAAACAACACACACCCATTCTCTGGACATCCCTACCTGAAGGTTGCTTCCTCCAGCTCTCCAGGGCTGCATCCATCCTTTAACTGAAAACAATTACAGGTGAAGTGGGAAAATAAAATGACATCAAGGGGCAAAGTTTATTTGCAAAGGAAACATGTCTTTGGCTGTACACCTAAACGGAGCTATGGCCTTTACGTTTCACAAATGAAAGAAATTGATTTCTGCCCTTCCACGTTCCTCATCTTTTCGTGTTCAGTCACTAGAAAGAGTATAGTAATGATTTTATTTGCAGAAATCTAAAGGAGGGGAGTGAAGGGAAATAAATGTTTTTAAAGGAACACAATCCCATTAAAAATCTCAATGCTGTACAAAAATATTTTACCCAGTATTTCTTGAAGTAAAACCCCCATCTCCTATAACCAAAACACACAAGACAAATGAGGGTGAAAAAAAATTTTTCTTTTTGTTCTTTTTTTTAGTTAGTTTCTTTCCCTTCACTATTAGAGGTCCTGTAAGTTCTTCTGGTAGTGTGTGTTCTTCCCACGTCTGTCTTTATTTATGGGAGCCACACAAGTACCATAAACTAGACTTCCACTAAAATGTTTAGTTAGGCATAATAAAACCCACTCAAGAATGAATAAGGTGATTTAAGAATCCAAGTAAAATTCCACAACCCGATTAGATTTTGAATACTGAATACTTGCACCAAATTGCTCACAATTCACAGACACAGCAATGATTTTTATCATGCAAACACAACAAGCAAATTCATACTGGATTCTGTCTGGCTGCCCACTGCGACTCATCAACAGAAGTGTCTATAATTCCAGAGCAAAGACACAGCAATATTTAAAACCCACATAAATATATTCTTAGTCAGTGAACAAAGATCTCAAATCCAGTAGGATGTGTAAGCCTGAAGTCATACCTGGCACTTCTTGGAAACAGGACAAGTTATCTAATTTGAAGGAGAAGTGGTGAAGCAAACCACAGAGACAAAATATTTACAGGAACTATCTGAGCAAATCCCAAAGCACTTTTCAAAAGGTGACTATTGAAATGTAGCATCTTTTATGGTGAAATGTGATAGCCCTTTACTGAAGTGGGGCAATAGCACAAAACTGCTTAAGACAGAGAGAAAAATGTGATTTCCCAATCTGGATTTCTGCACAGAAAACTAGATCTAAAATATTTCCTTTCATTTAATGAGCTGATGGGCTCTTTAATAACTCCAAGTGGGAGTTTTGTACATCTCCACGTACACAAAAACTCAGTGGTAAATGTGCTATTTGAAAAAACAAAACAAAACAAAACAGAAACAAAAGGAACACAATAGACACTGCATATAAAGTAGACAGGCACTGTCTGAAGAGGCAAAAGATGGCATAAGAATATATTAGGCTGTTTCTAAAAATGTCTTTAATACACATAGAGAAAAAGCTCTATTCCCAAAAGGTCACCTGCATACTGCAGCCAAGCAGCAAAGCCCACAAAATACAGGAAACATAATGTTTTTAATAATGTAAAAAGTCACCATATAGCAGGTCAATGATCCATTAACTCTCCTGTGACAATCCTTTGTTCCAGTCCCTCATGAACTGACGGAATAGTTGGCTGAAACAGTATATGAGACTATGCTACTTATCTTATAATGTTCGTCTAATAAATATGAACTCCTCTCTGCAATTATAGGGTAATAGAGTACCTTACAGTCTTTAGTGCAATTATGCTCATAATGAACATGAACTAGTGTTTACTTGCTCTTCCACAGATGAGGAATGAGGTATTTTAGCCAGCTGAATCTCACAGTTTACTATGGGTGACAGATACTTAAATGTCTTTCAAGGTCTGGGATTTTGTGAATAACAGGGAAAATGGGGGGTAAAAAAAATCACAGAATTAATCTGCTGGACACCAGGGAATGCACATCCCATCCACTGGCACAGGTCTAACCTGCTTCCCACCATCCAGTGCAGCCTGAGAGTTAAGTACATACTGTATCTCCTCTACAGCCATAGATCCTAGGAGCAGAAGTATGACCACTAAGGAAATGAAAAGTAACTTCAAAGACCTCTCTGGAATCCTATGTTGTAGGTATGTTTTTCAGAAGCAGAAGTCATGAAAGAAGAAATGCCACAAAATCTAGCCTCAGGGTGGCTTTACCTCACCTGGCATGTACAAAGGAAGGAAAAGGGAGGTATAAATTATTCCTTTTGGACACTGTCTATGTGTCTAGAAGAACTGAACCCTAATGGTAATTCTGTGAGAGAATCTAGATCTGTTGTCTCAGTAAAGAGGCTGTATGCTGGTCTTCTCTGGATTTGCAAAAATCTTTGGTCTTGCTCTCCTGTGCATGCTGACCAACTTCTGTTCCAAGATGAAAAGGTATAGTTCCTTCAAACATCAGCCTGAAAAATAGAGCACAGCTCCAATGGGAGCTGTGAGACTTCGTATTCCTGCCTAACATCTTCCCTCTGTCACAGAGAGGGAAAACACAGTCTCACGGTGGGGCACTGCTGCTCTCAGAAGTACATGTATACATTATGAATGACTGATTTAAGGAGTCACAGCAGAGGACATCCTCTACAACATAACCACTAGGTAACCTTCCTCACTACCTATTAACATTTCCCCTGTTCCCCACTTCAAAGCTTGCAAAACAATCATAAATATTGAGTAAACATACTAATACGGTTTTTAAAACAGCCTGGAAAAGGCTTTGATTTGATAGTATGCAAATGAAATTATTAAGCTTTAACTCTTCCCAAGTATTTTTAAATGATTGTTAAAAGAATGACCGAGTTGAAAGAAGAAAACTACTCATCTAGAGGTCAGCTTTCTAGGCTACAATGCCCAGTGCTAGCCAGCATATGCCATCGCCTCAAGGAATTATCCCATCCTTTCCCTATTCCAAAATACAGTTTCTGATGTAGCTTTGGCAATGCTCAGTTCAGGCACTTGCAGGTTATGAACAAATTATGTCATGTTATGATCAGTTTATGTCAGGTTGACATGTAAATATTCTGACTGCTTTTGCTTACTAGTTTGCTGGTAAACAAGTCTACTGATTTTTTTTTTTTTTTTAACCTTACAGTCAACCTTTAGTTATGAAGAATTATTAGTATGTTAACTCTATATGGGCACCTCTGACATCATCTGACCAAGTCTGGGTTTGTGGAGGTTTTTATTTAGTTTGACATGTTCAGAAAAATGGTTGATAGATTTTTAACCCTCCTGTCTAGGAAACAGCTCCACGCTTCTGTCAATGCTCTCACTAAGAGCCACATTACATGATCTAACTAACATGATCCTTACTAACACTGCCTTGCCTTTCTGTTTGCTTCACATGGGGAAGACCTGCCAGATACAGATTCAGATACCCCAGTCTGATACGAGGAAATGGACAATGTTTTGGATTACGCCGTATCTAGAAAATAATGCTGTGGTGAAAGCTATTTCACAACCCTCAGTTTGCTGTTACCACTTCCTTCTCACACTGTATGTTCTCCTTGCCCTATTAGTTGACTGCACTGAAGCAATGCTCATGCAGCACAATACAGCTGGCACACTGTAGTTCCTGATTATGACTTTTAGTATTTGCATGATTCATCTGGAGCAAGAACTTCCAATTTCCTCAGGCACTGCAGACTCATCAGAGAACCTTGTAAAGACAGTGGTCAGCACTGTAAGGGAGCAGCAGTTTGTCATACTCGCCTTCCTTTTTCCCCTCCAGCTCTATCTTCAGCCACCTAGATTGATTACTCTTCCTCAAATACATCTTATTCAAGCCATGCAAAAACTACCTTTCACAAATACCTGATGCCTGCCATAGCCAATCCACGGCTTCATGTTAAACCTCCACTTATTCTGCACCTTTTATCTCCTTTCCTCACTCCCTTTTCTTCCACTACATCTTGTATAGCACAGCTTGTTAATGCTACAGCTTGTCACACACCTGGTTCTTTACCCTTCTCTGTTCTCTTAACAAGCATCTCAAAACATAAGCAGACTAGCAAAGACTTCTAACTCCAGTAACTGCAAACACCGAGGTCGCTTACGTATGTCTGCTGTCTCAATTTGTGTCTTTAATCTGTCATCTCCTCCCAGTAAATATACCATCTCTTTACACAGCTAATAACATCACATACAAGCAACAGTGCTGTTCTCTTACTCTCATTTTCAAATCACAAACATGCAAGATGTACAGTGTGGTGCACTGCAGAATTTGTCAAGTCTTTTTGGTCACAAGAGTGTCCTGATGACAGATTCTACAAACTGGGCACGTGTCAAAATTCTACAGCCATCAGATGAATACTTTCTCATTTTTCAAGAAGCAGGGAAGACTTTCCAGATGACGGACTTTATATAATTATACTGTAAGCCAATGTATTTTAAGATTTTTCCTTTATTAAATGTTATACTGAGCATTATTTGGTTGTTTTGCCTACTGGGACCCCTACTTGTGCTGGTTTCACACCGGTATTTGGCACAGAAATCAAGCTATAGGCATTGGCCCATATTTCCTACTCTCTTTGAGAACGGTTTGTACTTCTCCATCTGCTCATCTGACTGGATGGATGTCTAGGAATAGTAATGGTTCTGACTCCTTTGCCTACATTCTACATATTCTAAGGTTTCACTGGGGAGAAGTGATGCCATTTCTCACTATTTGTTTCACCAAGAGTTACGTCAAGGTTATGGTCAAAAATGGTAAGGCAGCAGCTGGCTACACCCTTCAGGAGTTTGGCTGTAATGCTTTCTCCCTCTTCTCAGAAACTGCTGAGTGTAGATTTTTGCTTCAACAGGGGAGGACCTGATAATCCCCTGGTGGGTGATACCATCTGTCTGTTCAGGAACACGTCCTGACATCAGAGATGCACAGAAACGGCTGATACACAATGAGCTCTGAGCCCCACAGTGCCCTCACCACTGGGCACCCACCCTTTGAGGAGCAGTCACATCTGTAGTCACCCCCTCATCTTCTGGTAGTAAGACAATTTAAAGGATTGGAGTCTGTTCCTATTCACTGAAGTCAGTGTGGTGGTAGTGATCTGCCCCAACTGAAGACAGCTTACTTCTACACTGAGGCAGAATTAGGCCCCAAACAGCAAGTCCTTGAGGGGCCTTTTTGGACAAGTGCCATTCTAATATAGTTCGTGGAGCAAGGAGCTGGAGCTTGGAAGAGAAGTCTGGAAAAGAGGTAAGGGCAAAGAGGGGTAAAGGAGGTTAACATGCTGCAATGACAGCTACTAAATCTTACTTTCCCAATGGATGTTTTCAAGTGTATGTTTAATTGATATTCTTATGTGCCTCTGGCTACAGCACTTACTGCTTTATTCCATTAGGACTCCCAGTTTACAGCATTACATTATTTGGAAATATGAAACAGGTAAAATTCAGAAATAATGGAATAAATCATTCTGGCCCTCCTACCTCTCCTCCTGTCTACCAGAAAACACAGTTCTTGTTTTCTTGTTGTAGCCAGTACATTACATGTCACCCTTAAGACATTTGCAGTAACTTTTGGAGAGGTGAAATAAAATTTCCTTTGCCATGGAGCACAGAGATAAAATGTTCACCCATGGGGAAAAGGAATCAATATATAGATTACAACAAAAATATTCACAAAGGTGTCCAATCACTAGAACATCTGAAGTACAAAGTGCAGGAAAGTTTGTATCAGTAAAGGCTTTTACATTGCTGGCAAAGAGCTCTTTAATAGTGGCCATCCTGGACAGAGCCAAATGAGACTCGAATCTGCACCACTGGAGTCTCTGCCTCAGTGGGGCAAGCGCATGTTTCTCAAAGTGCTGGAGCTATTAAGCCAAAATGCTATTTTGGTTGCTCTGCACCACAATGAGAAGGTTTCTGAGGGAGAAAAGGTCAGCAGGACCCTGGTAAGCTTCCATTTTTCCCGGGGGAGGGGAGAGAGAACACAGCCTGAATGTAAGGAAAAACTGCATCCAGCAGCCCTTCCAACTTCTTCATAGTAACTAGGCAGCTCAAATACAGGCTTTTTTTTTCTTTTAGTAGTCTCTGGTGACATTACATGTGAACAAAGGAACAAAGTAGCAAAAACCTATAGGTATTATCCCTTCTAATTCAAGGCACATACGAGTGGCTTTTGCAGCTCTTCGAAGACAGGCAACCTTAATTCTCCATTCCTTGTTCCCTATTTGTTCTTGATTTCAATGTTTTAAAAGCAATTACTGATACACACAACTGGACAGTTACAAAGAGTATGCCTAAAGGAAGAAAAAGCTGCATTTGGGATTTGACTCCACAACCTTGAGATGTATCTGTCAGTGAGTCCTCTCCTAATCAGACTCACATCCACTGTCCCCCTGAAGGAAGCCCCCACCATCACAGTGAGCTAATTTTTTCCACTGGAAAATATAAATATCACATTTCTGCAGAGGTGGTAGTTTCACAGTCCAATGGTTAGTAAAATCCAATGGTTAGTCCAATCTGCTTAGGCTTCAGAGTATAGGAAAGGATAGTATCTTCTTTATACCTACTGAATTCCCAGAGGATTTATGTTCTTCTCAGTGCTACAGGAGACTGAAATATGGTTTCCATCAACTGGGAGATGAGGTCAACAGGACTACAAAATCAGGAGAAAGGATTAATTTTTCTTGTTAGAAGCAGGAAATTAAAATGCATACTCTAATACCAGATGTATCCATAAGAATTAACAACAAAATTGCTTCATTCAATCTAAAAGAAGGTTTTGCTTACTGTCTATGACTAGTGCAAGTTCTACATCCGCAACCATTTTTCTTCTTAGGGAGGTTGTTGGGGGAAATTTGAGTATTGGAGCAGGTTCGCACTCTGCCACAATGCTGACTCAGGGAGATTTTAGTGAAAGAATTACCCTGTTGCCACAACAAAGTTGCAGTGCTAGCAGTCCCAAGGTATCTTTAGATTGTGAAAGAAACAGTATCTACGTAAAATCCTTTTATCAGCAGATAACAAATACTACCACTATTTTCTTATTTAAATGTTCAGACATCAACTACAAAGCAATAAAACATCATTGTGAAGTTACTCCTCTCTTGCCCCTCTCTCCACTGAAATTACCATATATAAAGCAGAGATATTAATCGTACGTGTAATTATACAGCTCTAAATATATATAAAGCTGAGGATCAAACTCTGAAAGTTGCTTTGCACTATCAAACCTCATCCAAGCATACAAGAGTTGCAAGCAAGCAGGCTTCTGCATCTCACAGGACAGGAATATGAAAAAGCAAAAGTTTTATAAACTGCCCCAAAAAGGAGCTCTTTGTTTGTTTATTATCTCTTTACCTTTTGGACAAATACTGCTGCTCTATGCTTCTATTTTTGGTAAATAATGAAGAGAAATTTACTCTAATACTCCTTGAAACAATGTCTTCTAACGGCACACACAATGTATGAGCAGAAAAGACAAGTGGGGAGAAGAGATGCAATAACTTTTCACACTGCTAAGGTCATGGCAACCTTCAGTGCTCCTCTAAGGAAAGATCTGGCATCCTTTCTTCAAGAGCTTACACCTATCACAAAGGTCTATTTGGAGTTAACTCTGTGAAAGCCTTCTGGCACTACAGAGCAATGCTCAGCAACACAGGATTTGAACAGGAGAACGGAAAAGAGTGAAGGAGGAGTAACATGACAAACAGACATAAAACTAACCTATTTTCAAAATGTGTTCAGCAGCAATAAACCTCACTGATACCAGCTTCAGCTCAAAGCCTGGAAAACCCCAGCCCCTGCTGCTGTGATCTATACTGGGTTGTCTGCCTGTACGAAACGAAGCCAGGGCTTGATGCAGCAGACCCACAGGAAGCTAAGTGCTACTGTGTAAAATTGCTTTGCAATGCACACGTCCTGCTCAAAGCCGACTCTGCTTCCCGCACCTTGAGCATCAGAAGGGATTTAATTTCCCTGCAAGGGCCCACGAAAAATGAACAATACAATGTGCACAGTGGGCATAATCCTTGACTCTTGTTGACGCCACACAGAAATCCATTCTGTCTTCTTCTAATCCTTGCGCACAGCCGAAGCTTGCATGATGAAGCTGAAGGGACAGGAGCTATTTATAGCCTTTAATTTCATCCTGCATCAGTGGATTTTCAGGCAAAGGAAACAGAGCTTTTAGCTTGTTTCCCTTTTTAACCTGTTCAGCACTCACAGCTTGGAGAAGTCAAAATGGTTTTATTTCAGAGCCATTTAATGGTTTCAAGGAAATAAATATAAAAAAAAATAGGTCAAAAATGCTAACGGTTCAAAGGCACGATTTCTTCACAGGACAGGAGCAATGCAGGGTTTCCCACTGCTGCCCCTACAGCTCTGCAGATGTAGTGTAACAAGGGGATATGGAAAGCAATGAGGCTCCCCACAGCTTCAAGGGCTACCCAGGCAAACCGCAAACAGAAGGATACACCTATCCTTTCTGCCGTGCTTGGTCCTCAATTCCCATTTTCTGGCTTGTTTTCCATTTCCCCCCTTTCAGCTGTGTAGTCTCCTGCTCCACTGGCACCCTTTTCACTGTGGTCACACCATTAGAGCAGATGAGTTTCACGCAGGTACACAAAGCAGACTGAGAGCTGCCTGCATGAGATAAGAGACCTCCAGAGAGACTGGAGCCTCTTAAGCCCCCTAATCCACCAGGCACGCAAGACTCGCCTCTTGCAAGCAGACCCGACGGAACAACTCACAACAGCTAAGACCTTTCACCAAATTCACACTTTTTGTCTGCATTTTTACAAGCTCATTGCCTATTCAGTGTTATTCTCATTACTTTTGTTTCCTGGGATTTGACATTCTAAATCTAGGATGTGATCTATTTTGCTTTGTCAGGCATGAGTGAATCAGAAACAAGGCATCTTTTTTCCTTCCCATGTGCAGGGGAATACATTTTGTGAACATATTTCTAGTAAAAGCTGTTGGTGAACATGAACTTGTCTTTTCTTTGTCTACAAAGCCCCATTCCAGTAAAACTGTATAGCTGAATGTGCATTTGTAAAGCACATGCAGGAAGTGACATTAAAAAACAGGAACAAATTCTAATAAACATTCATGAAAACATCCATAATTTAAAACCAGACACCAAGAAACTACAACAAACACCAGTGAGAAAATTAAAAAAGAGGAAATCTAGGTATTAAAATCACATGGTCAAACTGATTAACAAGTTGCTGATTTAGCCATGTAAGTTAATACTTGTATAATTCAGTAGTGTATCTATCCCAATGATCACTCTACACAGTCATGGCTGGCTGGCTATTCCCATGCAATTGATCTGGAAGCAGTGCTGGCACAGGGGTGACAGATAACTATGTGAGATTAAGGAGCAAGCATTGACCCATCTGAAAACACAATGACGTTCAAAAAGTCTAGCTGAACAATTTACATACCAGATGAAAATCTCAAACTTGCACTCTGTTAATCCATAGGAACAAAAAATAAAAATAAAAATCAGTAAGAGAAACCAAATCATGAGGCAAGCCCAAGCAACAAACCCTTTTAACAGAAGACCAGCAGCACAGCATCACACCGGGTGACGTGCAGAAAGCAAAAAACACCAGAGGCGGGACACAGGTGTGCAGTAAACTAATTATAGTTCTGCATTACAGCTACAAGACCAGGTCAGTGCTTTTTCTAAAACTGAAAAAACCCCAGACGTTGAGATCAGGTTTTGGGACCTCACAGACTATACTGAAAAAAATTTCAAAGCTTTGTTGTGTTTTCCTTTTTATTTTTTTTCCAGCCCATACCATGAGCTTTAATTCTAATGTCTGAAAAATACCAATATATCCTTTCTTTTTTTCCCTCTTTCTCCCTTTATACTTCCCCTCTCCTTGATCTTATCTTAATTTCTGAAGAGCCTCCGTGGGGGATATACTCTAATTTTATAACCAAACTTACTACACCAAATGACTGATGGTATAAACCTTTTCAGCTTCAACAAAGGCCACAAAACTTTATTAATTGGTAATTGAAGTATGTTATCTTGGGGTTTTTTTCTCTTTTGTTAAGGTTTGAGTCAAATCTCTTTACTGAGGATTACCAATTCATCCTTATTTCTTGCTCAAATGTTAGCATTCGTACTGGGTCAAGATTTTTCAAATCATTTTAAGAAAATTAAGCGCCCTATGGCCATTGCCCTTCAAAAAGAACAGATACCTTACTCCCTCAGGAACCTAAAAAATCCTACATGTACTCAAATCCTTCTCTCAATTACACTGGTGAAGAGGCGGAATTATCCAGAGTGGTTCTGCACATATGCCACAGAGGCCATGAGCTCAGATTTAACTTCTGGAGAGTGACATGTACAGTATATCTTTCTTGACCTGCAACATTTGAGGAAGTATTGATCAGATTAAACTACTGGACTGGAAATAAGATGGTATTTTGAAGGGAGATACATGCATTCATATATAAATAAAGCTATTTAAAGTTACAATACTATTCTACATCAGGGGACAGCATTTCCCCAGCAAATAGCAATGTACCTCACTGCAGCTGTTCTGACGGTAACTTGGAACACACACTTTATATGAAAGAATTCTTGCAGCTTGCTCCTCCAGCCCACCCAAATGTGGACTGCTGAGATTCCTACATATTCCTCACAACCTGGCCCTCAAATAGAGCATTTGTTTATACATTGAATAAACAAAACAAGGAATCCCTTGAATGCATGGAAGAAAACTTGTTCTAGTACAGAAGAAAGTCTAGAAGAACAAGCCTGTTTGGGGAGGAGAGGAAAGTGAAATCAGTAGACATATATAGATAAATTCCATGATCAGGCTTGCAAAAATAAATAAAAAACAGTTTCATATGTGCATCTTGTCTGAACTTGTTGGAACTCTTCTGTGAAAGAGCCAATACGATTTAGATAAAGGCTTAGGCTTTAATAAATAATTTCCCCTCTCCTCATCTACCTGCTCCATTAATCTGGCCTTTCCTCTCCTGCCAGATCTCCTAAGACATAATCTCCCAGTTGTGACATCAGTGTCTGCTGCTGTGGGGAATGGTTTGCAATACCACTAATACAGGATTATAGTCAGCATGTGGCCATGTGTGCCAAGGCAAGCACACAGACGTGGGGAATGATCCTGAGCTGCATCTAAATGCTTACTTCTGTTCAAGCTCACCTCTGGAATAACATACCCCATAGGGCTGTGGAGCAGCTCTGCAGGAAGACAGTGCCTCCCGGCAGGACTAGCCATCCCATTGGCACCGATTCCACACCGGCAGCTGAAATTCTGCATGGTTTCTACATTCAATCTCTTTACAGAAGCAAGTTTGGGAAGCTCGGCTGGCAGCACTTGTTACAAGGCCTCATGAAAGTATGTTCCAAGTCTCTGCCTGGCCTCATTTTATTATTATCCTGATTTTCCTATCCAGTATCTACATACCTGAAAACACATGGATTTTATGAAAGTCATTCCTTCCTTATTTATTCAACAGACTATGTCCGTATCTTTACCGACACATTTATAGAACACAACAAGAGGGAATAAATACATCAGAGTAGTTTTCTGACTGAGAACAAGACTCACTTAGTTCAGTGTCCAAAGCTGAACAGCTAAGCCTGGCCGATCTAGCCTGAAAATTTTGCATAAAACCCGTGTAAACCTCATCAACATCCAGAGTTTATTCATCACCCAAATGTAAGTGAAACTCTGCCAGAATAACCCTTCCAAATGTACTCAATCTCTGACACGAGCACAGCATCTACATCTAAAACAGAAGCTATCTGAATTCAAACCTTCCCGTCAAGTAAAAAACAACACAAATACGGGAATCAACTTTCATTATTTATGTACAATTGCATGTATGATGATAAACAGGAAAAGCGCATTCCAGTTTTACAAGTATAAATAGTACATCATATACTGTATAAACAGCTCAGCATATATATGTATTGGAAACTACTCCTAAAACTAAAATGCCCTTTCAAAAATCATCCACACATCAACCTTGAATAGATGCAGTTCTCGCCACTGCAATTCTCTCTCCACTTCCAACAGAATATTTTTTAAAGTAATTTTAGGCATAAATAAGGCATAACAAGAATCATCCCCAAAGAAATTTCCTGCTTTTGTCCACAGCCCTTCAAGGAATATTCTTCTTGCCAGGTATTCATTTATAGAGTTGGTTAGGAATGAGTAATGACAATAACACAAGACATTTTTGGGACACTATGAACCAAATCTTCATTATGTGGAAAAACACAAGGAGGCAAAATGAAGAACTAATTCCTGCACACTCTGCAATTCAGAATGGTTTCTCAATCTATGCTCCAAGATGCTTTCATTTTGTCTGTTACTATAAACCCTTCCAACATAATGAATGATTAAAGCAGCTAGATTACATGGCATATCACATTAATGACCACAAAACAGGTATTTATATCATCTGCCCACTTCTCATTTTTATTACCTATAGCACTGCTGACCCCAGTCACCTCCTGAGTGTTATTCCCATAGAACTTACTCTCTACAGTCTGGAGCCAAGAGGAGTAATGACACCCAGCTTAAAACAAGAGTTATCAGCAATGCCAGGAGTATTCTCTAGTTTGGAACTGCAGCAATACCACTTGTAACTGCACCTACCTCAGTAACCAGGCGGGCTCTGAAAAGGCTGTTTTCTCAGGTTTTTCACAATAGCATGCTCCTTGACACAGACCAAGAATGGAAAAACTTAATCCCAGAGATAACAGATCTCACCAGTTTGTGGAAGTTTGGTAAGAACAGAAACTTGATTAGCAACCCTGCATGCCACCAACATTCAATGCAATCTGTCTTCTTTTCTGAAGAACAGCATCAGACCTCATAGATTTGCCAGGAAAGAGAGGAGGAAAAACAAAGTGGAGAGATTTTCCGTGGTAGGTCATATCTGAACTTAGATTTGCTGTGGAGTAGTATGCATAGTATCCACACTGAAGAACTCAGACTGAAGTCAGGTAAGTCCTCAATTAGTTTGTGTGGCATCCAAGTATAATGCCATTGAGAGAGGAATTATGATATCAAGAGAAGAATTAGCAAGACAATTAGCTCAAAAACTATTTATGGGAATAGCATTTCTCTTCTCTAGAAATTATTTAATCTTGTTTCTATTGCATGCCAGCCTTTCCTCGAAGGCCCCTTCCCCATTTTCTCGGCTATATAACAAGAAAAAAACCAAAAATATCACTGATCGCAATTTCAACTATTTACAGCACAGTCAATCGCACAAAAACCACGTGTGTCCAGCACATCTGCCACCATCCTACAGGCAAACCAAAAAAAAAGGGGATCCAAGATATGCAACAAGATTTTGAGCATGTGAGTTGCAACGATGTATTTGCAACTCAGCATCATGGCTATAAGCCACCCTACAGGGGCACAAGCAGATGGCTTGGTATTATTCTCCAGACCTTGGATTGCCAAGTAGTAATAGGGCTGTAAATCACCACCTTAAAAAAATCAGACTGGAAGTATAAATGTGTGGGTTTATTTCTCTATCAAAACGTGCATGGTATATCTATATTGCTGCCCATTGTACAAATATTTTCTTCTTCAAGAAGCTCTACACACACTGTTCTAGCTTAACAACTGGCCAGCCTCCAGTAGCCCAGAGAAGTAGCTCTTGCTTGCAGACATTAGTCAGAAATGTAAGCCACATTGCAGAAGGAAGAGACTGAACATGGATTCAGATTCTCTAAATGTTGAATGGAATACTTCAGATCACCTCAGCTCTCAAACTACCAAGATCTTATCAGATATATATGAAATATAGCTGAGAAAATATTACTTTCTCTCTACTCCTCAAAAGAGTTAAATCTCTTCTTAACTCCTGAACTCTCTACTGCTTATACAACACTCTGGGCTATAACTAACTCCAGACTCCCGCCAAACTGCACTGCACTTTTCTAGCTTATCTCTGCCCACTCCAAAGATCACTGAAGTCAGTAAAATGCTATCTTTTGAGACCAATGGCTGTGGATCAGGATTTGTAGACTCCAAGAAGCTGTACCCAAGCTCTTATCTGGGGTTTTTTTGTTGTTGTTTTCTTTTTTCTGTAGATTAATTCAGGCCATTGAAACTGAGGCATTTTAGAGAATATCGATGTTAATCTGGGGGTGGGGGGAAGCAGAGGTGGCAGCACTGAATAATTAAACTTAAGTACCCTATTAAAGGATGAATTATTTAATCTCTATCTTGTTATAAAACAGAGAATAAAATGTAAAAGGACTGATTTCAATAGATGCTGCTGGTAATCTTTCACAACTGAAAAACTGAAACTGAAGAAATAATTTTTTTCCAAGTAGGTTATAGACCAAAAGTTGATGAGAAATTCTAAATTATGGCTCAACAGGGAACCTAAAAAGAGAACTTGATCACAAATTGCGTAAACTTTTGAAGAGGCAAGGGGAGAGAAAACACTACTTCTGCAGAGCTAGAAAGACAACAATATTATTAAACACATGAAAAATGAGATCCAAATTCAGAGTTTCTATAACTGCTGATGTCCCAAAGATATATTAGATTTCCTTTTTATCCTCACTTCCTCGCCAAAAGGTATAAATGTCACCTTCACTTCCTTCTCCGTCTTCGCAAGGTCAGGGAGCTTTACACCCTTCTTCCTGGGATGACTGTGAAACTTGCCTGTTCAGCACACTGCCACAGAGACTATTGATCTCTGCAGTTGTACCAAAGTCACTGAGAGCCCCCTAGAAAAGAGTTAGTTGGAGAAGTCTGCCCAACTAGAAGAACATAGGCAGGAAAAATATCTGAAAGTAAATGTGATTATGGATGGGGTTTCAAGAATCGTCCCCTGGAAGAATTTTGAGAAAGAATGATGAAAACCAAAAATGCATGCTGTTTTGGTGGTGATCAAATTCAAAGGAAAGATACTAATAAACTATTCAGTCAACACCTAACTTGTCCCGAGGTTAGCCCAACAAGGATGAGAATGCCTGTATTTCAGTATGGTTATTGTAACAAGCTTTAAGCATGAGTCCCCTCAAAACTTGCCTGAATGCCTTCAAAGAAGAGAGAATGCTAATGCTGTAAGGCCAAATGATAAGATTCTAAAGCCAGTACTGAAATCGGTTTCTTAATCACTCTTTAATAGCAAATTGGTTTTTGGAAGTCCACTAACTTAAAATCACCAAGATTTTAAATACTAGCCCTGAATGAAAGATATTGGAAGATATTCTTTGCTATTAAATCTATTTATAGACTCAAAATTTAGCCTAGTTTTTAATTCTCACTGATATGCCCAACAAGACAATTAAAGTGTTTTTGCAGAGAGAACAGTTTTCTTAATAAGCAGTTCAGATACCAAAATCTCCAGTCTGTTCATAACTGCTTCATTAGCACATTCAGCTTAGGAGTTAGGAACAATTGCTTACTTGAATTACTTACCTAGCTTAGACCTTCTTTTTTCCAGAAAAGTTAAAAATTAAAGATTAATCTAAATTAAATGCATTTATCCTCCTGCATTATAAACTTGGAGGAAAAATTAAGAGATCCTGAGATGTAAAAAGCACTGACATTTAGAATCACCAGCACCATCTAACACTGAAATCAATGAAAGCATTAATCTGGGGGAATTATTCCATGAACCAGTGAGCGGATGGCTAAATCTTCTCAGTAACACATTCAGGGCCTCCCTGACAATACAGCACTCTGATTTTCAGTTTAGGAAACAAAGGGAACAGGCAAAATATAAGAGCTATAGGTAAGCATAAATTCAGATTAGGAATAAAAAGGCAATTCGGATTTTTCTTATCACAACAAAAAGCTCCAACCTGGCTTACTCCTTGTGTTCTTGCATGGATGACACCATGACATTGCCAAGTGTAGCATGTTGCACTTGGAATTGGGCCTACCCAACTGCATTAAAATTCTGATTCAGAACATTAAAGATTAGATTTATAGCCTATCCTATATTGACTACAGAAACACTGTCAAACTAAAACCAGAGGCTTTGACATCACTCTATGAGTAAGAGCACAAGAGCAATAGCAGTTCTGTGTCAGCCACAAATGTGACATTTTTCAGGTGCAGGGAAGGGAATGAGTGGATGCATCCGCGCTCGCCTGAGCAGACAGGCAGGCACATACACAAAGACACAAATCCACCCTTGTGCCAGCAGTTACTGCTCTGTCTTCCTGGGGAAGCTGCAGCCATTTATGCTGATTTGCTCTGCAGATACTTTCACAACCAGGTGAACCTGTATACCAAATCCACAGAACCATAAAATCCAGTGGAGCAGTGCCAGTTTGCAGCAGAGGAGAATCTGAATCTTGCTGTACGTTTGACTGAAGGGTTTTATGAGGGAGGGAATTCCTTTCTTTCAGCTTATTTAAATGACCTGCAGTTACTATGGTTACTCTTAAGGCATTTGAAATCTGACTGCATGATGCAATTGGTGAAATGACAAGGCACAAAAATTGATGTTCCTGTGAAAAAGGCTGTTCACCCAGGACAGAAACCCAAAGACTGTAAATAGCTGTTGGTGAGGATCCCATATTTAGCCCATTGGCTTCACCTCAAACACTTTCAGTTCCATCAAATTAGCATTTCCACTGTAGCTCTCTTGGTGACATGGGGCACAAGTGCTTTTGTTTCAACAAAGCTCACTGTGTGAAGTTCACTCCACTGAGGCTTTAAGACAATAGAGAAATGCCATTCAAAGAGCAGGAAACAATGAGCTATTATCTCTCTCATTTAGCTGGCCTATCTATCAGACAGAGAGCAAGAAAATCTTGTTGCTTTAACAAATTATGTCATAAACTGCAAAAGAGGCTGCAAACACTCTCTCATCCTGCTACGGCTGCATTAGCTGAGTGTCAAGGAGACTTTCTCTGAGTGTTTGGGCTTGTCCATTTTCCCTCATAGGCTTTATGAAAATACTGCATCCAGCACTCTAACAACAGCCACGTTAAGCTATAATGAGTTAATGAGCAGAATATGGGAACACAGAAGCAGCCACTGATCTCTCTCGAGAACAGTTACTTATACAATTACCAGTGCAGGTATTTTCAGCCTAATAAAACCTGTTACCTTAATAATGCAGAAAGTGATGGTGTAACTTTTTTTCCCCACATTCATTTTAATTCAATAACTTGCCCCAGGCTGACTCAATAGCTTATCATTTCTTTTTCATCCTTAGCCTGGTATCATGTGTGACAACAAAACAAGGAAACAGGTGGAGGAAGAAGGAATTGTTTGTTAAATGAAATCTAAATGATGGATTCAGATAGATGTTTTCCATTATTTAAAAGAACTGAAGAGTTACTTTTCCAAACGACAAGAGTACAATACTGATTTCAAAAACCACAAATCTAATGCAAAACAGAAAGATAATTCTGCTTTTTTTTATTCAGCAACTATGACCTAAGTTGAGGATGTTGTTTTGCCCTGTAGCAGAGGCTGCCATGATGACACCTCCAGTAAGGCATGGAATTGCCATTTCCAGCCTTCATCCTACATCACTGATGCCCCTGAGAGCAGGGCCACTGACTTCACAGGTCTAAGGATTAAACCTTTAGGTCTCAGCACAGTTGCCACTTACCACAGGAGTAATACCAACTGAAGGTTTCTGGCAGCAAGGGATACAAAAGTTCATGGTTAAAAGCTGTTCACTTGGCCTTCTGAAGCTTCCACTTCTGATACTACCTCTCAAAAGCTGTGCCATGTTAATAAATTTGTAATCAATAAGGTGTCCAGTGTCCCCTCAAATAAAAAGCAAAATTGTAGAACAAAATCAAAGATCTTTGAATGAAGTCTCAAGAGAGACAGGACTCAATGTTAAGTTACATTTCAATAAAAATGTCATCTCTAGGACTCAGAAGCTGCACTCCAAATGACGGGTGATCCCTTCTGACTCATCATCTCCAGTACATGTCCTTAGCTCACCAAACACCTTTTTAATCTGATGCTTTCAACTTTAACAGCAGTTTCTTGCTAAACCCATTTTAGTTACTCCCTCTAAAACTACGTACTTATGTCAGTATTGTTTTAGAACTTTGTAAAAACTCCTTCTAGACCACTGTGTTTGCAGGACTCAAGGCACCTGTTCCTTTCTTTACAACACTACGTCAACGGCAGAAGGCCAGAATCCACAGACAAAGCTCCACTAGACTCTGCAGTGCCAAGAAATATTTGTACTATTCAGTTTCACCAGATATTAACTGCTGCTTAAAATGGAAAGTAAAATGCACTCCAGCCAAGCCTTTGTACTGAAAATCTGGGATGTAACAACACACTGAACCAAGCAAAGCAAGAACCATGTCCTTAAACACACCTCGCACTCCTAATGGTTAGCGAAGCCCCAGATCCTTTGCATGTTTAATGTAGGGATCGTTACCTCTGCATATGCAGGTCATGTAAAGGCAGGAAGGTGGGCTGAGTGAAGGGGCCCTAAAGGCTTCTCCAAGCTTTTGGATAGCATGCTGTATTGTTAAGCAGCAGCAGGAGTATGAGTACCCTGGATGTGCAGCATCTGTTTGTGTGTCAGCAGGCAGAAGATGACTGGCTAGGCTACAGAATAAGCAACAGGAGTCCTTGCTTTGCCAGTCCAGTCTTACCTTACAGAAAAGCAGATGAGGAAGAACTCTCTTCATTCCCTGTGCCCTCCAGGTTACTGCAGCTAAAGACTGAACTCAGCACTGAGTGATTCAGCTCTGGAGAGCAGCTGATCAACTGACAGTTCAGAAAGATAAAGAAATGTTCAGGGAAATCATCACAGAATAAAATCCTATTTCTAATAAAAAAATACATGGTCTATTAAACTGTGTGACTTAAACTCTTAAAGTCACACTAACAGCCTCATCATGATTCCCAGCATTTGTATTTCCTCTGGATTACAAGAACTGAAGTCATTCTTTGATTCTAAAATAGCAATTGTACTTCTCAGAAGATATGGCAAACCACCATCATAAACACAACAAGTATCTTTGATCACACAAATTTTAGCTACATCATAATCTCTCACACACTCTCGTATGTAAGTCTTGCCGTCCATTTCCACAGGCTCTTTCTCAAAACTGTTATGCTACAGCATTAGGAAAAGAAATAGGAGTGAGGGCAGGGGAGCAGACAGAAAAATTCCCATTAAAAATATACTCTGGAAGGCCATTACTGTATCAATCAAACAGCAGAATTAATAGAGTGTTGATTTAGGGGATTTATTTCCCAAACATTAGAGTCAACATTTCCAGCTTTTCTAAGAACTATTTGATAATTTGAGAGCTTAAGATGCTGCTTTTGCAACCCAGACCAGCAGTATTGATGCTACTCTTTTGCTTCTGTCTCCTTCACAGCAGTTTTCTATCTAGGACTCCAGGATGCAATGGACAGGCCACAGCAGACACTGAAAACAATCCCTGAACTTATTCATACAAGGTGCTGGAAATTAAATGATTAATCAGCCATCATGCAGAATGCTTCAGTGGGGTTTGTACCACTGACCCTGAATGCTAATGCTGCCAAACTGCTCTTTTACATCTGTATACGGTTCTCAACCTGTAGGAAGAGTGGATAATCCATCATATCAGGTATATGGCTGATGAAACATTTTTAAAAACCCAGCAATTGTACACCACTGGAATCACCAGAATGGGAAAATAGAATACCTTTGTGTTCCATTTGCTTCTTTCCTTGTAGTTGCTTTTAAATTGAAGTGGTATTTCTCCCCACAGTCCAGACACTTTCATCTCACGTTCCACAATCTCTGCTTATGTGCTGCTTAGGTGTTTCTCACTGTATTTGCTCTGGCCAAAGTCGTGCTGGCACAACTGGAAGTTAAACTCATATAGTGACTACAAATTTAAGTTCAAGATTAGCAAGATCATTTCACTGATGTTACTGAAAAATAAAGGACCTAAGTGTGTCTGTAAATCCTCTTATTTTCCTGGAGTGATGTCAGCAGGGAACATTTCAGTATTATTCTCAAAACTAAAGAGCAAAGGACACAGAGCCACTAAAAGGCAGGGCAGGGATATAGTAGGGAACTGGCAAATCCACATAATCAAGAAATGCAGATTTTGACAACAATTCTATCCCTCATTTATCTCATGTTACCTAAGAAGCCTCTTCCAAAAGAAAATCACATTGTGAGCATTTGCTTGTATTTCAGTATCTTGATTAATTTATGAGGTTCCCATGAATTTGGGACCTAATATGAAGGCAGGGTATTGAGCATGTTTCCATGCTAAAACATCTGACAGTCCTAGATGTCATTAGAAACCTCAGAGCATCTGCATTTGGAACATTCTCCAGCAGCACTTCTGGAAAGGCATTGAAAGCAAATGTTCTTTTCATCCCTTTCTTAGAAAGCCTTACAGATAACTAAAATTCCTTGGAATAATACAAGCAATAGGACAGGAGGAAATGGCCTCAAGTTGTGCCAGGGGAGGTCTAGCTTGGATATTTTGAAAAATTCAAGCACTGAAACAGGCTCACCACCATCTCTGGAGACATTTAAAAGGTGTCTAGATGTGTCATTTAGGGACATGGTTCAGTGATGGACTTGGCACTACCAGGTTAATGCTTGGACTCAATGATCTTAGAGGTCTTTTCCAACCTTAGTGAATGATTCTTACATACCACAGGTATAGGTTAAAACAGATATCTATTTGCATAATATATACAAAACAGGTATCTATTAATTTATCTATAATTACATGAGCTCCCTAATATTACACCACAGGTGCAGGACAAATTACTATGCACACAGCACCAAGGACTTTATGGAAATACATTAATTACAAATGAGAATCAGAATATCACTTAGCATTTAATCTTTTCTTCTGATCCAGAATAAAAGAAATGAGACTCTATCCCTCCACATGCATGTGTACAGGTGCATGCAGACACTTTTCCTTGCCTGCCGATAAAAGAGAGATACGTCTCAAGAAGGGCCCTTCAGTACCCTGACAGCTTTGACAGTCACTGTCATTACAGCTTATCAAAAGAGGACATAGCATGATACCAGTATGTAAAAATCTCTTCCCCACTTCTGCCCTTTCCTTGACATTTCTTATCATTTGTTGCCAACACTCCTTTACATTGTAGGATTATCACTGACAGACATCATTTCAGAGTGAAATTTATAACAAATTAAAGACCTGGCTTTCTTCTGTCATCACTAATTCAGAGAACCATGAGTTTCATAAAAGCACAAAATTCACTAAAGGTCACATCCACTGTCCAAAGAAGTCAAAACTGTATTTCCAATGAATTAAAATCTGATGAGTATGGATGAAACCCTAAAACTATAATAGGAAACATATTTCATTAAGAGATCACTTAAGAAGACCATAACCCACTCCAAGGACTAATTTGAAAGGTCTTTATTTTAAAAGAAACTTTATGGTATGACCAGTTTTACTAGTAAATTGTATGGTCCCTTTGAGAGACTTTGTCTTGCATCTTACCTGAGGGTGAAGCTGCAATGACAGCAGCTACAAAGAAATCACAAGCTGGGTAGATTTATGTTTACAGAAACTAGAAAAGTGCTAACAAGGGAAACGGTACTTTTCACAGGTTCAAAGCAGAGCTTTTCTCGTTTTGGTTTTAAGTCTGGTTTGCTCAGAATCAATCTTTTAATTTCCTCCTAACTCTTCCCCCCAGTCCTGTCTTTTCTTGTGTGTAAATGAAGACCTAGAGAAGATCCATGTTTGCAGGCCCATGCCCACCTTTTCTGAAAATGAATAAACAAACATTAATAAAAACCAGACATTTTAAATATTTATTAGTATGCACATTGAATTAAATGGGCTCTCTTCAACTAGCTCTAAGGGTTTTTGCTCACCTCACATGAAATTTTTTCAGACAGATTAAATAGTCTTCTACACTGACATTAGACCCATTTGCTTCAGCAATGAACACACTACGATGCATTTGTAGACTAAGGTAGGAGGAGCTCACACTGAGTCCACTATTTGTTATAAATCTCAAAAATACTTCTGGGTATCAGGTTCCACCAAAATTTTACTTGCTAAAGAAGATTTAGTAAAAAAACCAAACCAAACCAAAAAACAAACAATCAATCAAAAAATAACCAAACAACCAAAAAAACCCCAAACAAACAAACCAAATAAAAACCAAAAAAAAATCCAACAAAAACCAACTAACCAACCAACCAACCAACCAAAATAAAACAAACAAACAAAAAAAACCAACAACAAAAAAACCCTACTTTCTAGTCAATGTATGATACTAAAGCCAGTCTGGAATACAGATACTCTAGTGATGAACATTCCCCTGGTAAAATAATTGCAGGATCTGGTTCTTAAAACACTGCACTGGGATGCAGAAATCTGGATTTCAACTCACAGCTGTGTCACAGAATTCCTCAGCAAGTTTGAGATGTCATTTAATCCCTTTGTGATCAACATATTCAATGAAGTTTATTATTATTCTCTTCATAATATCCATCATGCACTTACTGAATCTAGCAAAATAGGGTTTGAATCACATTTCAATTCCCACAGTGCCACTGTAGTATTGAGTTCTGACACCAATTCTTCACCACGGGAAGCCAGCTGGCAAAGGAAGCTGTGGTTAAAAAACATGCCTGCAAGTGTCTTTCTACAAATCCAATTAAAAACTGGCTGCCCTATCAGTAAGAAAGGGATATACTGAGCTCTGCTGAACAATTCCTTGATAAAATCCTATTGACCTAGACCTGGTGTAATTCACCAAGTGCTGCTAGAATGGCAGTTCTGTAAGAACTGAAGGCCTGGAGGCTGTCATGGGATACACCAGGCACCAAGTGACAGAGACACAAACCAATAGCAGTAAGAAAAATACATCATTTCAAGCAGCCATCCAAAAAGCATTGCTTCCTCCCTGGCATATCACAGTAAATGAGAAGACATCCGCTTTCCAGAAGTGCCATAAAAGCAAAACAAAGAAAATTCTCGTGCTTTGATTATGCATGAGCTTGATTCCAATGACACAAGTTGTATGAATGAAATGCCTTTGATATTTACATAGACATTGCACTGATTTCCACAGGGACACCTCTTTCCCAGGGATGCTAAACAGTAGGCTGATGGCAAACCAAGCAGGACCATAAGAAAAGGAAATTATTAAGTCAATTTTCCTATGGGTTTGTGTGACAGTTGGTTTCCAGTGAGGTGCAAACTTGAATTTAAAATTTTCTTTAGGCTACAATTCTCACAACAGAGCTTTTTCACTTGTAGCTACAGTGCCTAGTAAAGGTTATACCTGTGATGCTCTTTTCTCAGCAGGGCACTTAGGGACCCCTTTCCTGCATTGTGGAGATGGTGACCTTTCTGGTCAAATTTGGATTAAACTGGCCAACAGATCTACAGCTGGTATGGGAAAAAGATGGAAGGCAAACAACGACAGTAAAATTGTTTGTGATCACATGGGCCTTAATCCCTCATGAATGTAGTATGATATCACGAAGTGCACTTAAAGGCCAGGAATCTTAACCCTTCTCATAAAGCTTCCGAAGTATTCAAAGCTGGTTCAATAAATAAAGAGAAATATTCAAAGTACAAGTGGAATATGAACAACAGTGAGAGATGATGGGAGAAACTTCTACATAAGCACAGAATTAGTGTTTTGCACCATTTCTGCCTCAGCACGTTAACCTCTCTCTCTCTGCCCTCCACTTCCCTTTAGTTACTCACCATGAAATAAGTATTTTAATTGCTATGTAACTAAAGCTCTCTTTCTGGCAGATTGACTGAGAAGGCCAAGCTGGTGTCTGGGGACTACAGGCCCTTTGGTGACAGTTTTAATTCTGGTCAGAGCAGAAAAGTCAATAAATCATTCTCGTAGAAGTTGTTACTGACCCTGAGCAAGCCCTGGGAGGAGAGATGCAATCTCTATTCACTGGGAAATAAAGTCATGTTCATTTTTTATTTTTTTTAGCTTTCAGAGACAAAACGAAGAAGAGAAAAAAAAAAGATAGGTCAGGAAAGGCAGGAAGTACAAAGTCCAGCTTTGACCAGCTGGAGGAGAATATTCTATAAAGTTGCTTGATGGACTTAGTTCTGACTCAGCTGGAGCAGAGCTGCATTGCCAGTACTTCAAGACACTGACCCAAACCCCAAGAAGGCATTAACATACAACCAGTCTTCTTGCATTGTCCTCATGTGTTTTGTTTTTTCTTGACAATATATGAGCTTTGGTCAAATTAAATGTTGACAATACATGAGGATTGGTCAAATGAAATTTTTCTTCTTGCAGATGTAGTCAGATTTTTTTTTTTTTTTTTTTTTTTTTTTTTTTTTTTTTTGATAGACTGAAAATATTTTTAGGTAATCAGCAGAAATGCTTCAATTAATACCAGGTAAGGCATCCTCTCAGAGACTGCAAATAATACTAATTAGTCACATGATTTCCCCCTGTTCTCCAGTTGTCTTTGTGATCTTTGGTGACAGTGGCTGTTACACCTCCAGCCTGTTTATGTCCACATTCACTCTGTGAAACTTCACTAACCTCTGTGAGATTTACTTTAAACTGATAGAACACGTAAATTTCCTACTTTATTTTCTATTTTTAAGGCTGTTTTAAAGTGATGTGTTCCAGAAAATCAGAGAATTTATTTGGAATTCCCCAATCATCAGAAGAGCAGGAAATGCAGAATCAGTGACCCTGAGCATACAAGCTTCCATTGCCAAGCAAATTATTGTCAAGATGCTTAATATCATAATGACAAGACTCCTTCAGAAGTATCAGTAAGCAGATAAACATTCTGTCACACGTGTAAAAATGAATGTGTTCTAACATCATTTCATGCTCACACTGCATTTATTTTATATGGTTGTGTTTGACCTTCCCTTTGACCAATATGGATTTTAGCACTGGCTTCACTGGAAACAGAAAAAAGTGAACAAGGATCCAAACCAAGTTTTGTATGATGTAAAAAGAAAAACTGAAGTGATGAGGATTCTCAGCAAAAAAAAGAGGTAGTTACAAAGGATAAATGCAGCAGGTACCAGCAATTACTGCTGTAATCCTACATTGTTTCACTTGAGAGAAAGACTAATTCTCCACTGCACTTGGCATATCTGAAAAATTACAATGTCCTGTCTAAGTCACAGTAGAGGTAAAGAAAACAAACCCAGCACATCCATGCTCTATTATCGCTTCACTTCATCATCGACTAGAACACAAGAAAATCAATAAGAATCCTATAAGAACACATCCACCATAATAAAATATGTGGCTTACATATATCAAATCCTAACAAGTGTGCTTGCATGCTCAGTAGAGAAAATCACTTCATAAAACAATCCCAAGAGAGAACTAAAAAACAAAAATGGTGTCTAAGGAAGGGACAAAACTGAATGATATATCCAGAGGATAAGGATATAACTATAAGAACTCATCACCAATAGAGTGGAACTGACAGGCCAATGTTTCTATCCGTTATTCTAAACCTTAGATAACATCTTACCTCCAAAAAGCCATATGTATTTAGTTTGATCATTGCCCTGAACAACAGGAATTTCAGTTTACCAAATCTACAAATTTAGTAATCCTTTTAATCAAAAGGACTTCTCTGTTATTTGAAGATAATTTTTTTACAGTGTTTCCCCATGTTAAACTGTAGTATTCTAGCCCAGGATCTTTCTCAAGTGGTTATCTACAACCTTCTCCAGAATTAGCTTCTACTGACCTCCAGTATGCAAGCCAAGATATTAAAAAACAACAGCATCAATTTTTAAGTGCTAGCACCCCTATATCTGTAATTACTACGATTATTGACTAGGAGAGAGTAGACAAGATTTATCTTTTTGTTTGTGATTTTACAATTCATTTTCCTGTCTTCTCCAGTTTATTTGTTTGGCATGTTCAGCAACTTCTTTATGTGTAGCCAGCTACACCCTTTTCTTTGGCAGTATGTCCCCATTCCTAGTCATCAGAAAATAATTTAGTGAAAAAAACTACAAGTATAACTGAGACAGAAGACTTTTCAGCAAGAAAGACATAATGAAGAAAAATAAAGAAGAAAGAGTAGGCCTAGGAATTGCCGTGATATTGTGGGTTATGTACCTTTCAAGAAGACCTAGCCTAAAAGAAAATTTGAAGAGTAAAAACAAAATAAATAATTTAAGTTGTAATGTTAAACTGTCCTTTACTATCATGTTGTTCTCCTGATCAGTTAAAACGCAAATTCAAAGTGAGAGTGCTCCTTGAAGGTTCACCTGTTCCAACTTCCTTGATCTTGGATACTGCCTCTTACTCCAGATTGCTTTTACAACATCCTTTTATTGAGCTTTCTTTACACCGTAGTCCCATAAGGCCAGAGAGACTTCTCAAATCAATTCTCAGTGCACCTGAATCAATTTCTGAAGCTCACCATGTCAAGGGAGCAACCTTTCTTGAGACTAGAGCAGTCATATCAGTTTCTAATACAGTGTATTAAATTTCTTCTGTAATTCAGTGTCAGGCTTTAAACCTAGTGCAGACAGTAGATATAACATATACTTGTAAAAACAGAGAGTAGGGTATAAACTTGCATTACAGGTATTACAGCACACATTTGACACAATAGTTCTCTTCTGCTGTGAAAACAACAATGGAATAGTTCCAATTTCTCAGCAAGATCCCGACATTTGGGCACAACTCCTCACAAAGCACAAGCTTGTGAATTATTTTTACATCACAGAAACATGACTTGAAACTTTGATAAGGATATTTAAAGACAAAGAACAAACCCCACTGATTCTTTGGATTCAGGGCAAGATTCCAGACGATTCACTAGTGTACCCAGGAAGATGACCTGGTCTCTGTCACTTAAAGAGGGGAAATGACATACAATGTATTAACAAAAGAAGTCTAGAGAAACTCACAAAGTGTGGTATCTCTGTGAAGATTTCCTAGGATCTGAGCCGGGTATACTCACAACTCATTCAGGAACTCTGTTCTCCAGGAAGCAAACCAGCAGGTGCTATTAGTCTCACTCGCACAATTCTCATCTCCCCAATAAGAAGAGCAAATTACGATGATTTAGTTTGCTCTCAAAACAGTTCCCGAATGTCTGCTCTGCCAATGCTTGCTCCTGAATATGTCATTATTCATTCTCTGCTTTTCTCAACAGAACCATATTTGTGCCATATTTACTATAATACTCTCAAAGGATAGGAAAATGGATCATTTGCCTCTTTCCTCCAGCACCTAATTGTAGGACCCAGCAGTACTTCCCTGCTTACTAACAACACAAAAGCATCATTCCTATATTCAATTAAGAAAGAAGGTACTCCAAACTCATGGAGAAACTTTAATTACACAGGTGCTTTGAATGATCTCTCTATACAGATTTATTATTCCTAAGTGTCCTGCTCATTAATAACTTATCGTGAACAAAACAGAACATTTTTATTACTTTAATATTATTTACAAAATAAATTGAAGGTCTGTAAACATAGCAAATTACTCCTTGTTTTTTCACAAAGTGTGCATGCATTTAAATATACAAATATGTACACATATACTTATGCTCTTAACTACACAAAAGAGAGAGGAATGGGGAAAGAGGCACATGGATAAAGACTTCCTATTTCCTTCTTACATATTTCTGGCACCAGGTCCAAACACAATGAAAACTGATCTTCTAAAAAAAGGCTGGGATGAATATCAGTGTAAAGTTGATGCTTGAATAACAGAGCAGATGCAGAAAAGAAGTGTGACCAGAAGGAAGCCATTTTCTCCCAAGAGCCCAACCCAAAAAAAGCTTTTGCTTCTTGTTGGAGGTGACACAAAAATCCTCAGTAACCTCTGGGGGATTCTTACCTTTCTTTCATTATATTTGAAAGGTGCTGTCCCTGGCAGGTCAGTCTGACTAAAGGATTCTGCTTTGGAATAAAACCCAAAGGAGCCTTTCCTGGTTCTTCTCATTCAATAGCTCAGCCGGAGTCACGTTGTGGTGGTTTTTAATCCCGTCACAGCACAATACCAAAACAGTGAGAGAGAACCCACATACTTGGATGAGCTTTGCAGCCAAAAATCTGGCGCTATATGTAATGCGTCTTAAAACAGATCTTTGAATCCATTTCCAACTAAGGACCCATTTTAGTGGTAAGAGATAATACTGCTCTGATTCAAACACAGCAAAGCATAAAAGCCCACTTCTAGTCAAATATAAGGGCACATTGTTACACTTCCACAGGCTGAGCGCAACCATCACCACTTGCTAACCTGCATGTTTCCAGGAGGAGACGTATCGCTATCAGTCTCTGCTTCCCGCTTCAGAAAGTTCTCACAGTCTGTAAGCACCCAGAGAGGCGACATTTTATAATTTATCTGCCCTGAGTTTTTGTAATGATGTTTATTTTCATACCTTGTTTTACACAAAAGTAATTATTACCTTCTGGAAAGCTTCACACTTCACTTGGCTCTCAGTAGATTAAGTCCCTTGAAGTGGGTTTATACGCACAGGAAAACCCTCAATTCCCTCCACACAGGAGAGTTGTTACATTGGTTTGTCAAGTGCCTCCCTAAAACCCCAAGGTTGTTTTCTACCGTCAGGTGGGGAGGCAATCAATTACTGCAGAGTAAAAGGACACTTTCTTCCTCCCACAGCAGCTTATAGTGTCACCAGTCACTGGCTATGGCTTTCTCCTTTCTCTGTGTTCATGAAGTCCACACCCAAACAGGGTAAGATAACTGCAATGAACGTGGGGATAATGGAGGATAATAGGACAGAGCTAAGAGTTTGACAGCCCATGCAGGCAAGGAAAGAAATTAAGAGGACATTCCTGGCCAGAAGTGACACAGGTACAGTGAAGAACAAGAACGTTCATTTCTTACCCATTTGTTTAACCAAGCAATTATTCAGCAAAATGGGCAGCCACATTACAATCTTTTATTACTGTTAGCTGTAATTTGTACAATTACCTAGGTATTTGAAAAATGTGCATGGCAAATTCTAGTTAACAGGAAAGATTTTACTTGCAGAAACAGTTTTAGCTCTCCTGCCACCACCCTGCACTCCTTCTATTTTTGCACCAAAATGAAGGAGGGATGATGCATAAAGGAATATGTCCAGAACAGTACATGGAGTGCTGTTGGCTTGTCCTTATAATAGTCTGCATCACAATACTACAAATGCAAGGGGACACAAACAGCAGGAAAAACAGTGGCTAAGAAGGGGATTTGAGGAAAAAGAGTTGTATTTCTCACTCCAAGCATGCACCACTAATTCCATTTCATAGATGCTGGCTGGCTTAACCTCAAAACTCCTAACCTCCTTCCAAATTATGCCACATTCACTTCCCCGAATCTCTCTGTTTCAGTGCTTACAAATACACTCATTTTAACTCATGCAGTCACTCAAACATTTCTGCAGGCAGTAAGATGTCAGGCAGTGTCAACGTACACAGTATTGCAGTTACACTGATGCAGAAAAACAGGAGAGTCACTGCTGCACAATATTACAGGTTCCTCTAATTTTATATTTTAGAGTTCCCAGAACACCTGTGAGAATGAACTCCTAAAAATTTTATCCATGTTCAATATTGATTACACACAAAATCTTGAAGAACTCATGCTTAGGCACCATACACACCAAAGATCCCAGAATCAGGCACAGGAGGATACACAAAGACAGAAACTTCCTTTTTTCACACCTAATTACAGTCTCCGGTGTTTCAAAAGAAGCAACCACAGCACAGAAAGAGATCTTTTTGTATGCAAAGAAAGTATACAGAGAGGTAAAAATATGCAATTCCAATCAGCCGTTTCTGCAGATCCAGAATTATTTCTGAGTACTTTAGCCAGCAAACATATTCAAAGCAATGTAGGCATAACAATTTCACTGAAAGCAAGCCCTGCAGTGCATTTCTTGCTGTGGTCTTGTAAGAACACAAAAATCCAGTAACCTGAATGTGGCTCTGGACATAACGGGGTCCTCCCACGATCAAAGGGGACCATGTAATTTGGACTAATTTTAGAAGTTGCATACATCAAAGTAGGGGGTGTGGGGGAGATGACTGAAAATGCACACCACAAAGCTTAGCTTTCCTTTATACAAGGCAATTTTACTTATAGTGTCATTAATGATCTACAAAAAGATTTTATAATTCCCATGTCTCTAGAAGCTTATGTTCCAGGCTCAATAAGCTAATAATACTCCTTGGAAACATTAAATTTACTACAGCTATTTTAAGAAGTAGAGAAACCTTAGAAAGAGAGACTATAGAACAGAACCTTGCAATGATTCAAAATATAATACCCCTTCAATGCTCCTTGGCACCACAGAAGACACTTAAATTCCACTAGAATTAAAAAATAGCTAGCACTTCACCAAGTGTCTAAAAGCTCTTTAAAAATTCAATGCTGCATATGCAATAAGCATTTCGATTGTCACCCAGGACAGAAATGTTGTTGCATATGAAGCAGTACCTGACAGCTAGTTAATAACATTTGACATGATACAACAATGTGTTTTGCTTTGTTTGTTTAAGGACAGATTTGACAGATATTTGGTCATAACTACAAAACCAAAACTAAGGGTTTTGAGTAATAAAATCCACTGAAGGCCTTTGTCCACTGACACCCATAAACAAGGCTTTCAAGGTGAAACAATACATCAAAAACTGTCAAATAAGAAATAATTTAGAAGAAGAAACAGAGGAAGGAGAAGCAGACAGGTATTGAGATATTGGAAGCTCCAATACTCACCTAAGGGACATGTGCCACACTGTTAAATCGATAGGAGCCAGCAAAACACAAGCCAGACACAGGCCACCAATGTTACCAATAGGAGTAGGAACAACTGTATTTATGGTTGGAGTTCCTAAAGGCTATCTAAAAAATGGTTACAGCTCCTGCTTACAGTGCTAGACACTCTGCAAGTACTGAAACATAGCCGAGATTGCTCACCAAGTCTAACAGAAGACAGTAAGCACAACAGAGAAAAGGCTGAAGATGCATACAATGAGCATGACAAGGGCTCACAATCATCTGCACACTCTGAGGAACAGGAGGCAGAGAGGTGTTTGGTGCCTTTACTTCAAAGAGTACAGCTAACTGCATAGCTAAGGGCAAGAAGGAGCCTGGATTAGGGTGATGTGAGACGCATCAAGGAGGAGAAACTGAGTCAAGCTTTGAGCACATCACCGGTGAGGGCAGCGCAGAAGCTCAGGCTGCTCTCGGCGAGGCCTCAGCCTGTGCTGTGCTGCCTCTGCAGCTGCTGGTCCATCTGGTGTCTCTGTCTGGTCGCTCCCCCCAGTTGTTTCCTCAGGCCAGAGCCAGGCTATGATGGGGAAAACCCAGCCATGGTCCTACTGCTACCTGTGGAGTCACGTTTTGGGGCTGCAAGTCCCGCAAGGAGACTGGCAATACAGTTGAGCCTGTGTTTGATTCTGCCTTGAGTCTTTAATTTGATTCCAGTCACTCCATTCCTAAAAGAGATATTGGTACAAATGAAGGTTTTCAATTATGGAAAATATTATCTGCCTGGAAGGACTGTTCTGTGGATATTTAAAATTAAATAAAACCAAAATGACTGGCTATTCACAGCTTGCCTAACAGTGAATGAAGAAAGAAAGAAGAATAAATGAAGAATGAAGAATAAATAAACTAGAAATACAAGCAAATATATGCACCAATTGCTGAAAGGAATTCTTTATTGTGGTAAATGCAAGTATGAATGACAGTTACAGGAAAAAAAAAAGAAAAATGTGCAATGCAGACAACTATAACATCTAAGAAAGAAACAGAAACTGCAAAACAGTCTCCAGAGGAAGAGAACGAAGTTCCAATATTCAAAATTCTTAAAAACAAGTGTAGGCAAATAAAATGTTTAAATGATGAGAAGAAATGTCTCCATTCTGTACAAAACATACGAACCCTCCAATAACAAAGGGCTGCCTGGATAACCCAAGGCAGCTTGTCTAACACCTATTTGCTGATCACAATTTGATTGAAAATATGTGCATTGCAGACTACACAAATGCAACTGAACACCAGTATTTGCTAAGACCTTAGGTTAATCCCTCTTAAAATAATGCTGTTGAATAACCTCAGAACTTAAAATATCTCCATACAGTAAACTAGAGCACTCAGAAATTCAAATATACTTACGCTGCATATTTCAAAGTTTAGAACGCAACTCTTGAAGGGGAAAAATGTATTCTTACTACTATAATACTATTTCAAAGTTCCTAATTTGATGCTTCTCACATCAGAAACACACTGGTAATTTATAATGCTCCTTTAAATGGGAATTTACAAAAAGAATTCATGTTATATATCCTATAACTCAGTTCAACATCATTATTTCTTTTATAGCTTGATTAAATATATGGAAGATTTAAAAAGAAAGAAAATCAAGCTCTGTAGTATAAAGGGTGATGCTAAGGAATTTTTTTTCTAACATAATGAGATCATACCATTAAGGCTCCACTGCTTGCAACTTACAAGTAATTTTCTTGCTTTATGGGATATTGTCCTTCATTCATACACACACTCCATTATGCATTATAGATAACGTATATAGGGGACTAAATGGAAGAAATTGCAATAAGCATTTCCACAAGATAATGGAACGGATATATGATACAAGAGAGACTCAGCATGGATGAAGAAATCCGCTTATCAGGCCCCGCACAGTATTCCAGCTATTTATGTAAAGTTTAAGCATTGTTATCTGGAGAAGGGGGGAAGAAGGAGGGATTCACAGAGGAACAAGGTTATTCACTTGCTTTAGTAAGCCTCTGTGATAAACCCTTACTCATACTCCCCACACCCATAACTTTCAAAGACTTGTCTTCATTGAAACTCTGGGCTCTCTTTTGAAGTTTTACTAACAGTAAGAATGATGTGGTTGATACCATTACTGCATAATATTGTAAAGGTGCAGGACAGAGCGGGAACAGCAGTGGGAAATTTTTAAAGGATATATTTAAATAGATATCTTACCACTAAAAAAATCCGTAATCCTGTTAGAGTTCTCTTTATTGTCAGCTATCCACAACTCCAAATTCAAGTTCTCTTGTTGAGGAATAAATAAACAAACCTCCTCTCTGGAACAATACATACTATTCAGCTTTTCTTATCATGGGAGAGGTTTAATCCAAACCATTTTGGATCTCTATTCCCTCCACTGAATTTAATAATATCTGGAAAAGGCTTCTGGAATTTAACCTAATCTCACAGGCTTAGCTAAGACAAGAATCACTGAAATTTAAAGACTGAACCTGCCTTTGTGCATGAGTTATTACTCAAGGGATGTTTTCCTGGCAAATTAGGATTCTGGACCGGGTCTCTCTTCCGCCAGATAGTCATTTCCATTATAATTCCCAGTACTTCAGTCTGTAAATTTCAAACAGCTCTTCAGTACTGAAACAATTTATGGGGATGAAGAGAATCTACAAGTGAAGAACTAAACCCTAAAGGTCTTATCTGTTTCACTTGACCAGAACAACTTCACCAGCAGGCAGCACAGCACACAGATGTTCCCACTTCTCACTTCACTTTTCTCAGTAACATCTGGTCACAAAACTCCACAGGAAAATTTCAATGCAATGGCAAAACATGGCAGAATACTTAGTAACTAAATTTAACAGGGCTTCACAACTTACAGAAAAGAGCATTTCTTAAACATTGACTGACGGCATCGCAACTTTTAACACCTGGTTTATGACCTTCACAGGCACTCTGACACACAAACCTAAGAGCATGTGACCTTATTATGTCATCCAGTGTCCAAAACATGGGATTATCTTCTTCTTAGAACTTGTGTTCACTGAGGAGTTTTGCTCCTGATACCAATAGCCCTCCTTTACAAGCCTCTTGAATCAGCAGTTGCTCTCCATGGTCCTTTTTATAAATGTTGTCAAGTACAGGCAAGTTTAATAAAATTACTTATGTCAACAATGTCTCCCCTCTTCTCCGTGCTCAGGTTTTCAATGGCAATGAATTAACATAGTGCACACCCCAATCATTAAAAAAACTAATTAAAAATAAAGGCATTGTCAGCAATAGAGACATATCAATCACTAACTACTGAACCTTCCAAACCCCCTGCCACTTTAAAATGATCTGTTAGGTGAAGAATTTGAAAGGAAAGCAAAAGTTATAGCATATAGTACAGCAAATGAACCAGAACATACAGCTCCTTCATTTAAAATAACGAAACGAAAAACCAAACAAAAACCTCCCAAAAATAAATCAACCCTTCCATTTCTCAATTGTTGGTGTGAGGTGTGGTGGCACTGGGGACCCTCAGGTAGGCTAGACTGAATTCACATACAGAGTCATAGCCATGAATAACACTCAAAACCAACAAAAACACTCAGAAGATGATTCCAGCTTCAAATTACATATATCTCCATTATAAACACTGATGCAAACACAAGGAAAGACAAAAGTATAGATGAGAAAACCAGATACCTCTATAAGCCAAGGTTAAGAAGGTATATATAGAACAAACGAAAACCCTTGAAAAATGTCATAATAATAACATACACTGGTACATAATACTTTTGGGATAAGGAGATGCTGTATTTCATGAAAAGAAATCTTTTAAAAGCAAAGAAATTGCTTTAATGCTGCCTGTTCCATGGTTCTGAGTGTCCCTACATCATAGTGTCTTACTTTCAGGGTCAGAAATCCTAAAGAGAGGTAGTTAAACAAAAGAGACAGAGAGCAATTGATAAGACCTTTTTCATTTTCTTGCATCCATGCAAGACTTCCTTCTGGGAAAGCCACATCCCTACTGATGGCAACAAAACAACAGTTAGAAATAGGTTAGGCAAACTCCAAAGGACTACAATTTGTCATTATTTAAAAAAATAAATTCAATCTTAAATACAGGTGCAATTAGAATTCCAAACAATGGTAACCAAAACATTCAAAAACAGGTGCAGATACTTACTTTTCTTAAATGTAATCTTTATCCCTGGAATCTGAGTCCCAACTTACCTATTGCCCATGGGCACGAAGTTCAAAAGCATTCCAGCCCTCTACACAGTGCCACCTTGCAAAATCTTCACCTTACAGAAGATTCTGGTTTTCAAGTGGTTTTGTCACCAATACAAAAAACATTTGTGTATATCCCAAAGCAGCACTGGAGCTTTATTTTACATAGTCAGAATACTTGGAGATAATGGCCTGTAAATGTTAAGCCTAGAGGAAGGTCACAGTCTTGCATACACATGGCTCCATCAATTTACAAATGGAAGACAATTCTGCTTTTACCCCATCAAAATGCAGTACAAAGCTACTTGTATTTTCTCTCAGAGCAAGGTGATCAAAACATGGGACTGGTGGAGACAAGAATGATCAATTAGCAAGAGCAGACAGATGCATTCAGGCTTCCCTAAGTGACTCTGCACTTTCAAGCTGAGAGGAAATGTCATTCTGACCCTGCACTGAGCTAGGTGGTGGGAGGTGAAGCAACAGTTCCAACACACAGAGCACGAAAGCCAACAGCAGAACCTGAAACCCAAAATGCAGTTTGTGTCGGAAGAACGGTATACACAGCCTCAGATCTTCCTGTTGTGACATGAAAGGGCACTTAATAAACAAAAACATCACTAGCAAAAGGATGCAGTTTGGGCATCTCCCCTGCCAACACTTAATATAACCAACAGCAATATATCATTGCAACATTTCAGAAGCAAGCAGGGCTGCAGAAAACACAGAGTACATAGAGTAACCCAATGGAGACATGGATCTTTTTACCTTTATCTAAGGATGAGAGATTTGGGGGGGCAAACTAATTGTTTGCCCTGACTTAAATGCAGTTCACTAAACAAGCTTGCAGTTTGCGAGCCCTGAGAACCATGCTGAATGTCCTGTTAATATATAAATTTATAAACAGAAGGCTTCCCAAAAGAACCAAAAAGAATATGCCACTCAGCCTGAAGATGACTATCACAAACTTTTCTATTTTTTGTAATAGTTCCACCACAAATTACCATGTTGGTCTCCTCAGAAAAAATCCACAAATTCAACAGATATTCAGCCATATACAACCATACAAGCATTGCTTGGATCTGTAGTAACAAAGCAGAAATTACCTGTACAAAAAGACTTATTCCTACAACTCTATCATTTCTCTCCACTACAATGTAAAGTGAAACAACTCCATTCACAGCATTATCCCAGTAGAATCATAGAATGGCCTGGGCTGGAAGGGACCTTAGAGATCATCCAGTTCCAACTCCTTTGCTGTAGGCAGGGACACCTTTCACTAGACCAAGTTGCTCAGAGCCCCATCCAACCTGGCCCCATCCAACACTGCCAGGCATGGAGCATCTACAATTTGTCAGGGCAACCTGTTCCACTGCCTCACCACCCTCACAGTAAAGAATTTCTTCCCAACATCTAATCTAAATCTGCCTCTTTCAGTTTGAAGCCATTCCTCCTTGTCCTGTCACTATATGTGCTTGTAAATAGTCTCTCTCCAATTATTACCATCATTGATTATCAATCATTATTACCACCAATAATAGGAAAGCAAAGCAAAGAAAGACCTGATCAACAATACAGGGGAAAAAAAATTGCTACAAACAGACTGAGTATTTCTAATGCTATGCCAGAACCATGAACAGGTCAACTTTGGTCACAACAAAAAGAAATCTTGTCCTAAGATTTGCATCCATCAGGAAACTGCTCCCTTGTCAAACAGCCTTCACACAGTGTTGCAGAACAGCACTACAAAGAATGATCTCATTTCTGAAGCAAGAACACTCCTACTTGACGTAGCCTCCGAGGCTACCAAAAAGAGCAAATCCAGGATCAAAATTTTTGCTTCTGCACTAGTTGGCCTATAATTAATCACATTCCAATATCTGTACCAATGTCTTGTTTTAAGTTCTGTTCACTTTAATTCTGCCTTTTTCACAAATATTTCCATCATTTTCTCCTCAGTCTTTGTTTCCCTCTTAAGTACAGTAGAAAGCAAACCAAAACACTATAAATACAGCATTAATAATACAAAAAACTTTCAGAAAAGCCCTCTATACTTTATAATAGAAAGAATTTACCAGGCCTTTCAAAGACTGAATAATACAGGGTGTTAAACCATCTGTGAAAGGTGTGAAAATTTAAAATTGATTCACTAATGTAGCAAGACAACAAGACAACATCAGATTTCCAAGCCTTTCTGTCTTTACATATTTTGAAATTTCATACATAAATAATTCCTATGTTTTCCCTTCACCAGGCACTGAAAGATTAGATATGATGTATTTTTATTCAAGGCATGTCCCCTTACTTATTACTTACTACCTTACTTACTTAGGAAAGAAAAAATTAAAAGAGGAAAAACATACTCCTGCTATACATGGCCAAATTAAAAATAAAACTTGTCAGTGTTTATTGAGGGACAAGGTATTGGGGGGCTTGGGGAGGAGGTTGAAGCACAAGACCCCCAAACTACTTCAAGATGTTACTTACAAAAACCAGGAATGCAGCAAAAAAACCCCAAAACCATTAGAACAATCCAAAAAAAAAATCGCATCAACTGCAGTGTGTGCCTCACATCACCCAGCAGTATTCTCAGTCCACAATACCTTCAGGCAAGTGAGGTGTAGAACCTCATACCATCCTTAATTACATGTTATTTACCTCCTAAAGCCTCCACATCAGCCACCAGCAACCCACAAATCTAATTTAAAATAATTTTCAATTATTTCAAGTTTCCCCCATGTCCCACAGACCCAATGCCAGCCGGCTCCAGGATCCACCATTGGCCAAGGCTGATCCCATCAGCAACAGTGGGAGTTGCTCTCTGATAATAACTCTTGATCGATGTTGGAACAGTTCATGAAGAACTGCAGTCCACAGGAAGCACTCAAGCTGGAAAAGTTTGTGGAAGCCTGTTGGCTGGGGGAGGGGCTCCATGATGGAGCAGGGGGAGAGTGTGAGGAGTGGTCCCACTGAGGAGGAAGAAGCGACAGAAACAACCTGTGATGAACTGATCACAACCCCTATTCCCTGTCTTGCTGAGCTACTGGAGGGAAGGAGATAGAGAATTCAAAAGCCAAACCCAGGGAGAAGGGAGGGGTGGGGGAAAGGTGTTTTTAAGATTTGTTTTTATTTTCCAATTACCCTACTCGGATTTGAATGGCAATAAATGAAATCAATTTTCCCCAAGTCAAGTCTATTTTACCCATGACAATAATGGGTGAGTGATCTCTCCCTGTCCATATCTCAATCCACGAGCCTTTCATTATATTTTCTCTCCACTGACCAGCCGAGGAAAAGGAAAGAGAGCAGCTTTGGTGGGCACCTGGCATCCAGTCAGAATCAACCCATCACATAGCACATTTGAAAATTGGGAAATATTCAAATCTGATCTGCTACCTTAATTTATTTTAGAGAAAAGCAGCATGTTACAACAGTTACAGCATGTTACTGACCTGCTTGCCAGTAACACTGCAGTACTATTTCTTTCTTAAGGAGAAAGGAAAAAAGCTGCATTTGAAATAAATGGGTACTTCATGTAGATACTAACAGATATCTAACAGACAGATTAGATAATGTACCTTTAATAGCTTACAGTTACGGTGGTGAAATATACCACAAAGGGATAAAGAATTTTTAGGAGGATTAAAATATTCCCAAAATTACATACAGCAAGAGTTATCTGAAATAATACAGCAGATTATTCTTGACTAAATACCATAAATACTTCCCTGCTATTTGGATAAACAGCTCTAGGGGTACTTTTCAAAACAATGATATTAATAGTCTGTTTTGAATATTTAGAATTTCAAAATAGGAATATTTTAAAGAGAGTGAAATACAACTTCTGTGGTTATTCTCCAGCATTGTTTCAGGGATTGCTTTTAAAGAACTCAGTATTTACTGTGAATCATTTAATAAATACCAGTAAATCTCATTTCTCCTGGTTAGACATCAAAGTTCCTATGCCATACACTACAGACCTCAGAGTCTCAATGGCTTTCCACAGTCACCTGTAACTGCTGTAGGCAAGCTTTTACACCTAGGAATGCAACTGCTAAATCCTTCTATAGAAAAATCAAAGGTTTTCCTCCATTTGCAATAAATTAAAAAAAAACGCAAAACGATACATAAATAGAACATCAAAATAATCCTCCTGCAATCTTCTAAACACAACACTACATATTATATTACACTTCCCATTCCCATCCTTCACAAAAATTATTCTAGTAATAAAGTATAAAGTAATAAATTATTCTAGTAAAATTACAGAGAATATCTAACTCCTGGACATTTAGTTTTGATGGCAAGGCTTCACTAAAGAGAAATAAAAACCTGAACAAAAGAGAAGAACACAGCCAAATCTTCCAGAACAGTACTAGGTCACAGAAAAGTCAGCTTTATTTGTGTGAAATGCAATTACCAGAAACTCACATGAAACCAGTTGTACTGGATAAATGCATCAGTTTTCAATTTAGTCACCGAAGTCTGTGTGACCAACAGAAATCTTTCTTAGCATATGAATAGGAAACCACAGCCAGGACTCTGGTATTCACGTTTTGCTGAAGGAATGCACAGATCAGAACAGGACATGGATTCAGGCAGTGGAGGATTTATTCCTACAGTTACTCTGTGTGATGGGGGTCAGACAGAGATAGACTTACATTTGCAGGTAAACTGGTGCAACAGGAACAGACCACCAAACTGAATCAGTTAATGTCAAGGCCCTGATGTCTACACCATACAGACAATTAAGTCATTTTATTTCACTGTAGGTTAGTCAGTACTCAAAACCAACATCACCAATACATAAATAGTTTGCAGCTCTCTGCAGGATCAGTCACTGGTTCAGAGCCTCTAAGACCCTATTAAGAGTTGTAAAATGGTCTTAAGTAATACCTCATTTATGCCTCAGTATCTTCACATTACTGAAGGAAAAGTGCTCATCATTCCTGTGGTCACATGCGCATGGTTACATTTAATATTGTTCTAGTCTTTAATATCTTCCAGTCATGGTTAAGTGGTGGGTAGGAACAAATGCAAACATTTGCAGTATGATCATAACTTTTTAAACATGTACACCCTCAGGAAAAATCAACATGTACATGTTCAGACCACTTACATACAAGAATTACATCAAAAGGTTGGCTGGCTTTCTACTTCAGAGAAAACCTTCAGTACGAAAAAGCTTTTGCATCTTCTGCATATACATAAATCCAAGAAATTGCTCCCAAACAAAATCTCCATGCCAGGCAAAGTTTACAGTTACAGAGGCTGATCTTATAACTGTGGGCTTTCAACAAACTAATGGGAGTGATGCCCAATTTCACAGAGCAGTCATGGGGAAATGTGAGAAATTTCACAGGTTTATTCTGGAAACGAGGAGCAAAGGGACAGAGGTTTGGTGGGCTACTCATACACATACTGCTGATTTTTTTTCTACAGTTGTTTTAAGATGCACCTGAAGAGAGTACAGAGTAAAATAACTTTTACAGGTTACAGAAAGCATGTAGCACCTAGGTGACTTCTTTGGGGATATTATAATTGTCAAACTAAATTAAGCCAGTGGTCCAGTTTGACAACAGTCAGTCTACCAATCAGAACAAGGAGCTAGAAACACATATTCACTGTACTGTTCTCAATCTTCCTGTATTTGACTTTGTCCTGTCACCCATTATTTCTGCATTTGATCACATTCCATCTCTTCTGTACATGCTAGCAACATAAATCTTGTCTCTTGGAGACTTCAAGGATGCAACAGATGAAAGTGGTGTAAGTGTATTTCATTGGAGGACAGAGAGCTATGGTTTTATCAAAGTAGAGAGCTTTTGCAAAACTTCCACAGAATTGTTACATTGGATTTGTATAATCTCCTTTATGAATCTGTACACAGCCACATATGCAACTGAAAAGAATTTCTTTAGTGTTTTATTCTGGGTTATGGCAACTGCAGTTTGCCAGAGAATAGGTATCAGCTGCTCTGTAAAGCTTACCCTGGAACAGAGCAATAGAGATTTGTCCTATCTGCCCTGTTAATTATTGGGGCAGAGTAAAGATCCTGTGTAAACACAATGAAGCACTGGAACACATCTCTGTAGCCTGTGTGGTGGGGAGAGACAACATTGCTTTTCATCAGCAAGAATGTAAGTAAAATTCACTCTCCTCAAACACAGTAGAAACTCCTGAGACTGAAGGACAAGAAGGCTCTAACAAATGAGGACATTTCTTGGGTGAAAAGCAAGCTTTCAGCTTGAAGGCAATTCCCCAACCCACCATCACAAATGTCACAAAGTTGACTGCTTTGCCTGATTCCAGTGGAAACTTCCACCCCTGTGACCACAATCATCCCTTGGACATACTGCACTATGTTGTCAGTATTCCATACTAAGGGAAGTGGTAACTGGTTTGGTAGGGCTTTTTTATCTTGTTCAGCATTTTTTCTTTGTATTTTCTTTTTTTTTTTTTTTTTGAAGATGAACAAGCCCAACCACCACAGGGAGCATTTGCAGTGAAGATGCCAGGAAATAGATTTCATATTCCATATATTCCCTGCCAAAATATATTTGCATACTATGCCTTCCACAGCTGACTTGGAACTGCAAAGATCTGTTTTCTTTGGCCCTCCAAAGTTTGATTTCTACTTCCCATATGAAAGCTCAACAGGAAGCCAAGCTCCTTGTTACAGTTCCCGTAGACACTGGCAAACCTGCCCACCAAAACCTACCATCAGTGGCACACTCTTACAAGCCGCCAGGTACAACACTAAAAACTGATATCTAGAAGATCTTAATGGATAATTTCTTTTTCCTAATTAAAGAACTATAGTGGGAGGGTTTTAAATGTTTTTTTTTCTGCAGCCATCCAAGAACAGAAATTGCAGTCACTGAGTCTCAAAGGATAAGTCAGAATACTTAAGTGGGGAGACAATTTTTGCAAACTCACCACACTCATCTCCAAGTAGACAAGCTATCCCTATATTTCCTTGGGAGTGTCCAGAGGATAAATACATGTTTGAACACAGAAAGTGTCACAGCCAAGAACAACTGCTGATCTTCCTTCATCAAAAATCATGAATTACATTTGGGTGCTGTCCAACAGGCGTAACTCCCAACCTTCAGTAAGCAGAATGGAGCTCGTATACACCATTTCTTACTGTGCTGCAAATAGGGAGCATTCCTAAATAATCCCAACATCTTTTTTAAGGACATCATTCTTCTTAGATTCAACATGATGCAATCAGATGAACTATTCAGTTACTACCTTGGAAAACTCTGCTGCATGTTTGCTGAGACGGATCAGATGTTATACTGGATCACATCAAACTGCCAGTGTCTACCTGCTGTTGGTGTAGTTACACGGGCAGCACAACTAAATAAACCTGTTCTCCCACAGGTATTCAGTTCATACCGCATTCTTTGGAATCTGAAAGGGGCAAGCTCACATCAGACTTTTCTGTAGTTCAGTCATGTGAAGCATCTCTCTTGTACAGATTCTTTGGTACCTAGAAAAAACTGAGCTTCCACTATAGTATTTTCCTTAGATGTGGAAACTGGAGCACTAACCTGGTTTCTTTCCCCTGACCAAGAGCCTGTTTTCAACAAGCTTTAAGAAATTCAGTATTTTTGACACTACCACCTCTCTGTCCTTTGTACAAGTTGCCAACATGTTTATAGTTAAAGGCACACAGAAAGCTATATTTCTTATACCGAATCACAGGAAAGTATTTCAGACATTCTGGACCATGTATTGATCCTGGACCAAGTGCTACAACTACACCAGCTGACAAATAGATTGCAAATGACAGGAACATGATTACAGAAAGGGAAATTTAACAACCCACAAAATTTTACTAAGAAAAGGCAGCTGAAGTGCAATTTATACTAGTAGCAACACACATTTCTCAGGTGTCAATATCATTACAAGTTTTTGCTTACATGCCACTAGGAGACAACAAATAAATTTTTATTAGAGGCACAATCACCTTGTTTCAGCAGCCCAAGAGATTAATTTGATCCCACACTGTAACACAGCTCATGCTTAGGTGACAGCAATAATATGCAGCTATTCCATTCAATGGCAAGTAACACCCATGTCCTTACAGTGAGGTGCAAATCTTCAGCACCGACATGCCAAAATGTTACATTGACAGATAGAGTCTCTCAAATGCCACTGCATAGAGTAAACAACATAAACTGAATGCTATGCTATCAACGGAGCAGTCCGAAATGGGCTGTGTAATTAAGCAGAGCACAAGTGCACTAACACTAAATGTATTCCTGGACTGTTCCTTTCCAATACTGACATATTCCATTTATTAATGACAGGGCAAAGTAATCCTCCTGCTCTGTAAAAACATGAAGCTGGCTAACTTTCGTGATTTTTAAAATATCTAAGAAAGCAGTGGCTCTGTAAAACACAGGCTGGCCCCACTTGACACCTACTGGCTAGGCAGTAACTAAGGGCCAATTCAAGTTCTCCACACCCTGCCAAATATTCAAGCATCACCCTATTGGCCTCTGTTTCTCCAGATACCTATAGACATAAAAATAGATAGGGGGTTGGGTTTGGTGTTTCATGTTGTTAGGTTTTTTACTAATCTCCATACACTCTGCTAGGAGCTGAAATAAAAACTCTTATGGTAGTGCTCTACATCTCAAAGCTGTTCCGGGAACTCTGGACTAACATCTGCACTAACTGCCATAAAAATGACTTGCAGAATTCTGCCCTCCATTTCTCTGGCTCTCAGCAACCTTACATCCTCAATAATAGAGGAAAGAAGCTTTTTACACACAGAGAAATCTTCTGAATGACCTAAAATTGAAGAAAACCTGCTTTCTTCTGGCAGACAAAGGTAGCAGTGCACTGCTCAGTCAAAGGTGTGACTTGCATCATGAATAGTGGAAGGTGCAAACCAAAAGTCAGAAAGGATTAATTTTCCTCCATCCACATTATTATTTGTGTTATGATACTATAAAAGCTTCAGCCAAGATCAAGTTCTCTTTCCTCTAGTCACTAAGAAAACAGAAGAGGAAGAGAAAGGAAGCTTCATTTACTTTCATTTTACCGAGTGGAAGCTGAGACACACAGAATGATGGACAAGCCCAGGCAAACACAGCTTGTGGAAGAGACAGAAACCTGACTGCAGATCTCCTGAGAGAATCTAAAGAAAGGCTGTCTTTCCCACCTCATTTTGCAGTGGGGAGGGGAAAGAATTTTGAAAAAGCAAGAACCACTTTTGTCAGATAGGCAACAGATATCACTTGCACACCAGAAAGAAATTATTTCTTTGGTTGCCATCGATATTGTATTCAGGTAAAAAGTTAAAAGACTTCTTTTGTTTTGTGTGGTTACTTTTAGCTTATTGGGCAGTTCTTGGGAGATGCAGGGAACAAGTAAGGAGGAGAACAAAAAGTAAATCCATATCAGTTCACAAAATGGAGAATTCAGTCCTTCGTGAACAGGGATTGAAAACAGACACTTTTTTCGTGTCCCAATCTATCTCTGCTTCTGCAAAGCTGAGCAACTGCAGTTCAGACAGAACTATAATTTTCTTAAGTGCAATGTTCAAGAAAGCTTTAATTGCAAATAAAGTTCAAATAAAATGATAGAGAGAGATAAATGCATTAGGGGAAGAAAAATAAGCAACAAGATACATCCATTTCCTACCACTTCCTGTACAACCGTAACTGAGATCTCAATCAATGAGACCGCACAAAGGGCACCAGCTTTAAGCAATGCAGCTGCTTTCTGAGAAGCTCACTGAGAATGGGCTTTGTTTTGTCTGCACAGCTGGAACAAATACATGAAATGCTCAGATGATTACCTGTCCTCTTTCCCTTCCCATGTGGATATTCTCCAACATCAGATGATTTTTGAAACATAAAAATCTGTAACCATGAAATGTGGCTACAACGCCACAAAAGAACCAGTCATCAGTGACAAAATCCAAACACTTTCAATAGGCTTTACATTATATCTCCAAATAAGACTCTTAATTCCATCAACAATTTCTGTATGCCTTTCAGTAACTCAATCTGTCCAATTCAGTTTTCTCAGTTGCACAATATGAATAATTATATGCACTTTATCTGAGTGGTATTATGAAACTAACATTCCTAAAGCACTTTGAGATCCCTGCTATAGAAACATACCTGGTGTATTATTAATTTTGATTAAGAAACTGAAAATGTAATGACTAAGTATTCATGCACAAAGCAGGAAATCCTTATCTGAACTTGGGAACAATAAAGAAAGAAATAAATCTCATATACACTTGTCTTCATGTAAGATATATGTGATCCATATATGGTACATTAAAGTGGTACATTAAAGTGTGAGCCTGTAGCAGTAAACTAAATCCAGTAAACTACTGTCCTTACGCTACTTGCAGAACATTAAAGCTTTAGCAACCTGCCTTTTGCTCAAAAAACCCCTGCCAGACACCTACTACATCTCACTCCTTTGCTTTTTAATCAAAGTGGCCATCACTAAGAACTGTTTTTAGTTCCAATTACAGTTGACATTTCTCTACAGAAAATTGATCACTCTAAAACAGGGTTATTCCTCTCATTTCAGTACATGGATGAACCCAAGAAAGCAGTTGTCAATGCTCAGAACTCCTTGTGCTGTGCTGAAGATCTGAAAATAAAAACATCTCCATTGCCACTAATAGCTGCCAGTTTATTCACAGGATGAAAAGTCTCAGATTATAACAGCATGGATACAGTGACATTCAAATGTATTTGGCAGCAAACTCAAAGAGCAAGAGAAGCAAAGAGGAAAAACAAAGACATGATTCAAAGTGTATTCTGTCATTTTTAGAAGTACTGGGCACCTCTGTTCTGATGATTGCAGAGCAGTTTTCAATTCTGACTTTAGCAATCCAACATATGGGTAAAATAGATGAGTACAACTTTCTCATACATATAGAAAATTGATGCTCATACACATCAAGCACAATTTTCAAGGTCTATTATTTTAATTTATTTAATTCTATGTCCAAGTACTCCAAAGACAATCAAATTGGATGCTAATGGAATATGATATGAACTTCTCTGCCTGAAGTTATTAGAACGTTAAAGTAACTTCAAAGCAGAGAGAAGAATAAAACACTGAGTTTAACTTTCTGAATCTTTATTCCAATTGTTATCTTCACGGCTTCCTTGACATGGAAGCTGAAGTCCCAGCTAGACTGTGAACATTGGAATGGCTAAACAGGCAACAAACTTAAGTGGTTAAATGCAGCTTTGTATTATGGTACCTCCCTACCAGCTCAAATAGAGCAGATAACAATGAAAAAGTATCCACACCAAACTAGTAATCATCCAAAAGTGAAAAATAAGAATGCTCTTAACAAAGCCAGCAAAAAAGATGCCACTTAATTCCGTAAGAACAGAAAATTACCAAATAATTACACAATTTATGTTCACCATATTGGTTTAGATATTTTTGGCTAACCTTCCCTGGCTTGAAACCAGTTTCTTTTCTCCCAGTTCCAAAACTGTGTATTTTAATACCCTTTAGACATAGATCCTTTGTTTTAAAAAAGTAAACCCAGCAGACTTGCAAAATGACCTGGCAATGCCAGATCCCAGAAGTGACAGGCTCACGTTGACAATTAGAATTTTTTGATAAATAGGATTCTGTTCCAATTTTCATGGCTAAATATGGATTTGAGAGCCCAAGATGCCACACACAGTAGAAGAGCTAGCTACTATTATTACATATACAAGGAAATCTCCAGCCTTCTCCCTGGTATCTGTGTCCTGGTATTATGTAAGCATAGTACATCCAGACCCTAAATGGCGTTTATTATACAGCTACTACTGAACCTCACACCTCACTTTTACCTGTTATATAGTAATTACAGAATTTAAATTAGAAATGAAAAAGTAGTTCTTGACAGGCTTTCGTATTCACAATTAAAAGAAAATTCCCAATGCAGTAATTTTAAAAATAAAGAAAACTTCACACAATTTAATATTTTTTTCTTCCCTTTATTTGCAGGTAACTTTTAAGGTCATGTGTTGAAAACCTGCATCTAATCGAAATGGACTTTTCCCTAAGTTTTTATGAGCCCTGACAATGGGATAAAAGTTTTGTAGAAAGACAGGGTCATAAATTATCTGATCTGTGAGGCTGACCACAAAAATTACTGGCATTCCTGGTTCAGCCATTATAATCAGCATAAAAATCAAAAAGCCAGCCTTCAATACATTGCAGTTATATGTGTTCTACTACTCTCAAACAGTGGAAGGGGCTTCTGCAAAGCTAGAGAAGCAACAGTAATTAGTAGAATGCTTTTTTTGGTTCACTAATTAAAATAACAGTGTTCTAAAAGATGGTGTCCCATATGGAACTGCAAAAGGTTTTCCAAGCAGTGAATAGAAAACTGGCATTACCACACTCAGCATCTTTCCAGAAAGAGTTTAAACGTTTCTGGTAGTTTTCTTTGTTTTGATTGTTGTTTAATTTTTATTGTGTTTGCTTGGTGGTTTTTTTTTGGTGAGGGTTTTTTTCAATTATTATTTGTTGGGGTTTTTTAGGGCGGTGTTTTCTGTTTGTTTCTGTGGGGGGTTTTGGGTTGCTTATCTTTTTTAATCCTTTAAGGCTTTCATTATGTATGTATGAGTATCAACATTTTAAATTTTCTAGCTGCACCTTTTGTGTAGCAAAGAACCCCCTAAAGTCTTTGTGTTTTTGTGACCAAAACCAGGCAGAATGCAATCTCAGCTAACCCACTCCTCCAGGCAATAGGCTACATCTGTAAATCAGCTTTCTGCCTCCACCCCCCACAGATCAATGTCACAAGCAGCTATCTAGGGAGCAGCAGGGAAGCCAAGCTGGTGACCGTGTTCGAACACTCCAAGAGGTTATTGAGCTGTGGTGTTAGGTGCCGCAGTCCAACAAATCTGTTATGTGCGCCCCTACGTAAACCACATTGCTTCAGAGTGGTTCACCAAGAAAACAACAGGATAAGGCTGCTTTTGTATCACCCTGCTTCAAAAAGAGCTACTCAACAAAGGTCAGCAAATCACATAGGCAAAAGCCAAAATAAAACGGAGAGGAGAAAAAAGAAAATAAAGTTACTGGCATATGGGAAAGAGTATGAAACCCTTCTCAAATAATTGCTAAGTCTCATACGAGCTTTTTTAGACAGTCAGACTTTGTCTAAGAGACTTATGTGAGCAAAATAATGAAAAATCCCTCTTTCTTTTTTGTGCAATGCAAGCATCAATTGTTCTAGTTACTAATTTACTGAGGTGCCACAAGAACAGCAGTAAGAATAACAGAAGAAAATAGGACAAACATTGCAACTTACTCTGCTCAGCCAGAGAGGGCAGTAGGGAAAGATTTGATAGCTCTATTATCAATAACTGATAGAAGCATACTTCTGTTTAATTGCTAAAACAAATCCACACCCTAATATAGTTAAGTGGGGATTTTTTTTTCAGAATTTAGCAGGCTCCAGATAAGGCTCAGGGTGATGTAATCAAGTATGCATTCCCTAGCTACACAGTATGCTGAGCACCACCTGCAAATCACTGGCTAGATTGAACTTCCAGTGACTTTGGTGCAAACAGCAGACAACCAGAACCCAATAACGCCATCATTTATACATGGCGCTGATGAAAAAGTCTAGCTGAATGAAAGGAAAACACACCTCTGGCAAATGTACTGCTAAATGACCCTTCCTTCCTACCAAAAAACAGTAAGCTAAGCTAAGGAAACAGCAAAATCTTCCAGTCCTTCACTGTTTTAAGTACCTCTGCAGGAGCCTGGTGAAGCCCACTGGCCGTATAGCAGTTACAGGTTTGTGCTCGTGTTTCCTCTGGTTTGGCTCAGTCCAATGCACAGGCGGTGCTGCTTAATGCTCTGCGAGAGGCTTTCAGTTCTTGCTTAACAAAGCTTTCCTCCCACATGTCATATGTATTCAGGCTACAGTCTGTTTATCTAATATCTCCCTCTTTCTCTCTCCCCCTCCCCCTCCTTTCCACCCCCTTGTCCCCAGAAGAGAATAACCATAATGTGCCTATCGCTTGCAGAAACAGACAGCTCAGCTCCCCCTTGCCATCTGGTCATACTCTGGTCTCTCAGCTGTCGTCAACATATGAATCCCGTTGTTTTGACTAGTGGGGTCCCAAGGAACAAGCAACAGTGCAGATTGCAGGGAATCAGGATGCCCTTTTCTCTCTTCCTTAAACCAAAAAGCAACCCACATAATCAGAAAGTGAAAGGGTGTTTGTGAAATGCAATAGGAAGGCGCAATCCCTCTACCTTTGGTCATGTGATGGGGATCCTGCCAGCCACTCCAGGCTATTCTGCAACTCAGCAAATTAATATATTTATATAGTGACTTAACTTCCAAGACACATTTTCTGCCTTCATCACCATCACATGAACATCCTGTCCTGCTTACTCCTCAACCTTTTACCTCGTAAAAACAAAAAATAAGAATCAAGTTCCCACAAAAGCCAAATGTAAATAAATCCTTTATCCAGAAGAATTTATCTTACAAAGATAGCGTATTTTAAAAGATAACTTGAAATTTGTACTAATTGGTAGAACAGGTGGGAAAGAGATTTTTAAAAACCAGAAAAATAAGAAATATGGTGACAAGCTTATAAATTTCTACAAAAGGCAAACGGTTAATATTATTGCTAGGCTAGAATAGCATTACAAGTCTATGAAATATGCCAAAGATAAAATTAAAATGCTGCTTTTTTATAAGCACACAGAACCAAAGTTGGTTCATCACCCTGTGTGCTTGAAACATAGTGGAAGGAGCTGACTCTAAACCATTCAGCAGCACTACGGACTATGACTGCACCAAAGTCTCAGCAAAATGACCAGCTTGCACACTCTCTCCTGCCAAAATAGAATCAGTGAAACTCTCAACAGGCATCTGAATCTTTCCATGGTAATTCTTCAGTGGATTCAGAACCCAGCAACTGAGTACTGCAACAAGGAAGCAGGAAATGTATCTTTATGCTTGGACCAGGAAGAAGGCATAACTTCAGAAATACACATTTAAAAACTCACATCAGTGCCTTAGTAGTAAGTTTGAAAAATTGCTTTGTTTTGCCAGCTCATTTGGAACAACGCTATGAAAGCTTTCTAAAGTCTGTTCCTGAATCAGGTACTTTTCAAAATTCAGGTTTTATGTAAACAAAGTTGCTATTCTCCTACAATACTACTAAAATTATTCACCTTGTGATGTTTTATTCAATCAGGAGTGCATCTTGTGCTCCAACAGTTCCACATATCCAGGTTCATTAGTCTGGCAACAGTCATATAGTGAAACCTTTATCTGTGAGTATGTGAAAAAGTATTATATCACAAAACATACACAAATAGAGAAATAAAACAAAACATAATTTGCAATGATATTCACATAAACCAATCCATTTTTCCCCACGTAGCACAGACAGAAAAGCAGCATGAAGCTCTGCCAGAACAGCAGCTGGATGGCATAACAGGTCTCCCTCCAAAGATGCTGTACCATTTCGGCCCTTTGTCTCTCATATTTATGTCTAGACAACCAAAAGTATCATCACAAGTAGCTCTTTGTCATCTTCGTCATCTTTCAAAACATGGTCAAAGTTCAGCTTCTAACAAGTAACACCATAAGACTTGCATTCTGCATCTTTATTGTGGCAGGGATCTGCCTACCTGAGCACAATTACAAGAGGAGCAAGTCAAGAGGAGCACAGGCCTCAGCATTGGCTGGGTGTTTTTTGATCCAAGTACTTACAATTCTGGGCAAATTTATTCAGCCCTGGCCTGTCAGGATGTTGCTTCAATCTATAGGTTGCTGACCTAGTCAGATGAAAGGCAGCATAAGGATGCCTACAGATTCCAGCCATAGTTCCTATGGCATGGCAGGTGTACTGTACATTGCAGAAAAAGCACTAAAATTTGCAGGAATCGAAAGGCCACGGAGACTCCAGGTAGGGAAACAAGCTTAGAAATTGTTTTGGGTTTTTTTTGAGGGGGATTATTTTTGTTTGGTTTTTTAATAGATTGCTCCAATATATTAAAAGGGCAGCAAACAAAGCAATTACACTGCTACTGCCCATATGGTACCTGTTTTAGAACGCGGGTGAATTCACTGAACAACTGTCACAACCACTATGAGTTAAAACATAAAAATTTGAAAACCCTATCAACCATTATCATTTCCTTCACTAAGTGCAACAAATGACATGTAGAGCAAAAATATTTATCTTCTGAATTCCAAATACTGCCCAAGGCAGCCTGAGGTCTGGTGTAATTTAGAGCAACCCAGAGTACTGGCGAGTTGCTACCAGAAACCAGCCTGGCACTCAAAGAAGTGCTGCCATCAAACATGTTGCCCACGCAGGGGCCAGCTCTACAGCCACAGGGCATGCCCTGCTCCATATTCAGCAAGATTCACTAGCACACCTACATTTGATTTCCTACAATAAACACCTACAATGCCCTTCACTAGTATAGCAGAATGACTTTTAATTAATATAAAATATGTATTTATGTATAGTTGCTTACATCCATTTATATACAACACATTATATATCACTAATATTTTTCAGAGGGTTTTTTTTAATCTATAGCTGTAAATTCCCTAGGATTTTTTGATCTAAATTAAATATGCCACAAGTCTGAGAGGAACACTACATCTCTTTACTGATAAACCAGCATGTAACCCCACTTCTTATCTGCCCAGTGCAGCAGTTTCTCCCAACCTTCCATACAATCAGAAAATATATTTCTTATCTGTACAAAGTTGAGGCTCTGACAAGGCTCTTCCCCTTTCAAATGTCACCATCATTCCAGTCACCTTTTTCTCTCTCCCTCCCCCTGCCTCTTGTCATTTACTAAGGATACATTCTCTGAGAACCGTCAAAAACTGTTGCTACCCAAAATTACACACATGGGTAGCACTGCCCTCTGCCTTTCGAGATTCCTCACTTTATCAGTGGTACCAAAGGGCAACACACAATAAAAAACCCTCTGTCATTCTGGCTACTGGACTCATTTGTGGGTGGCAGCAGTAACACAGCTGGCTTTCCTCACTGACTTTACTAATACTACTCATGATATTTAGGTTCTTAACTCTTCATTAACTTCACTGAGAAGTCCTATTTTTCCTTAAACAAGCAGCCAAATAAACCCCATTTTTAAAAAGGTGAAAAAGATAGACTGGGGAACTACAGGCTGGTCGGTCTTGCCTCTGGGCCCAAACAGATCATGGAGCAGATCTTCCAGGATACTATGCTAAGGCACACGGAAACTAGGAGGTGATTGGAGACAGCCTATGTGGCTTAATGCAAATCATGCCTGACAAACCTGGTGGCCTTCTACAACAGGGTTATGGTGTGGTGGATAAGGGAAGAGAGATGGATGTCATTTACCTGAACTTGTGCAAAGTATTTCAGACTGTCCCACACAATATCCTTGTCTCTAAATTGGAAAGACATGGACCATTCAGTGGATAAAGAATTGGCTCAATGTCCAAGAGGAGACCAGTGATGAGTGATGTTCCTTGGGGTCCGTATTGGCCCCTGTGCTGTTCAGCACCTTCATCGGTGACACGGACAGTGGGATCAAGGGCAACCTCAGCAAGTCTGGTGATGACACCAAGCTGTGTAGTGCAGTCAAACATGCTGAAGGGTGGAGATGCCACCCAGAGGGGCTGTAAAAGGCTGGAGAGACAGGCCCACAAGAACCCCCTGAAGTTCAGCAAGGCCAAGTACAATGTCCTGGACAAGAGCTGGAGCAATCCCAGGCACAAATACAGGATGTGCACTGAATGGATTGAGAGCAGCACTGCGGAGAAAGTCTTGGGACTGCTGGCAAACAAGAAACTCAATATGACCCATCAATGTACCCCTGCAGCCCTGAAAGCCAATGGTGGTGTTCTGGGTTGCACCAAGAGGTGTGGCCAGCAGCGTGAGGGAAGTGATTGTCTCCACCTACTCCACTCTGGTGGGACCCCACCTGCATCACTGCATCCAGCTCAGTGGCCCCCAGCATAAGGAGAGCATGGGTGGATCTGCTGGAGCCTTCCAGTACCTAAAGGGGGCCTACAAGAAAGCTGGGGAGGGACTTTTGACAAGGACACATAGGACAAGCTGAAACAGGGCAGGTTTAGATTAAATATGTAATTCTGTACTGTGAGGTGATGAGGTACTGGAACAGTTTTCCCAGAAAAATTGTGGATTCCCCATCCCTCAAAGTGTGCAAGGCCAGGATGGATGGGGCTTTGAGCAACCTGGTCTAGTGAAAGGTGTCCCTGCCCATGGCAGGGGGTTGCAACTAGACGACCTTTAATGTCCTTTCCAATGCAAACCATTCTATGATTCTATAATTTTACTCCAGAGAGTAGAAAACATACTTCTTTCCAGTGGAACTCATATAATGAAAAATTATTATCAAAGCAACAAATGCAATCCAGAATGACTGGAAGGCTGTTCTCAAAACACACCAAGAATCCAAATGTGTAAACCAAGCTACTTGTCAGTCCTAAAAATACAAGAAGCAAAAAATGGGCTCATCCTGCTTCAGAAAATGTGGTGCATTTGGCAAAGTACTAATGGAAACTGCTTTTCCAGCTGGCTGCATGACACCTGGCTCAGACAAGGTAAGTGGGAAGGGGGAGAGGATTCATTTCCAAAACAGTTTTAAACCATTCAAGATAACAACTCATCACATGCTGTTGAGCACTCAAAAGACTTTTTTCTCACCCAGCTGTAACTTACTGCAAGTGAACATAATTTGCATGCAGCACACAGTAATTACAATACCTAACTTCTCTGTAATACAGCTCCTGGTCTTTTTAATCCCCTTTCTTCCATCCCTTTTTCTCTACAGCAGCTATTGAAAAATGACAGTGATGAAAAATTAGGTATCACAATGATTAATATCTGCATACTGGAAGACAGTAGGGCAGTTTGGGACACTAGAAGTTCGATACTGTTGAGAGATATTCTGAAGTAAGAACAAGTTTTCCAGGAGTAACATATTACATTACAGCCTGCATACCCAAAGTCACAAAGTAGATTTGCCAGAAAGTACTATTCCACAGTAGGGACATCTGTATCCATTTTTAGCAAACAAAATGACATTAAATGTAGAGATCAAATCATGAAGGTTGTTGGCAGAAACCATGACTTCGTTGGTGATAAACTTACCACCCTCACTGCCACACAAGCCAACACAGAGCTCAGCTGACCCTTGTGGAGGCCTATCTTCCCAAGTTACATTATTCAGACACTGTTGCTTTAAAGCAAATTGCAGGGTGAAGACGTTCCTACCATACAACTCAGATCCAGGCTTGATGACAGCAGCAATGAGCAGCTCTGAGACCTTTAGGAGACTGTCAGAAAGAAGTCAGTAGAGCTTTAAGGATTATTTTGCAGAGTCATTCTGAGCTAACAGCTAATGGTATGCTCCATTCTCCTATGATAGCTCTTGTATAACTAACTGGTGAGAATCAGCTGCAAAGGAAGGAGATTTTATGTCTCACTAATTTTGAAATTTTTAAAATGCTTTTAATACCAAGCAAATCAATAATCTGAGTATTATGCCCCACTTCTCCTTTGTTTTCATCCCTACTGATATTCTCAGCTGTGTCATAATTTAGACACAGTTCTTCATCATTTGGTCTGAATACCTAAATGCATCATAGTTTACCACTGCTGTTAAAACCAATTTTGTTCAATTTCTATTTCACAAATTCAGATGTTTGTGGAGGCTTCATAAAGAAATTTGGTAGTTAAAGCCTGCACCACTTTTGAACAGCAAGTGCTACAATCAGGCTACAAACAGTACTTGTCTTTGTGATTAGCTACAGTTCTCTCATGTCAGAGAGATATACAGATGCATAACCACACGTATCCTATATACAAAAAAAAAAAAAAAGAGTAGATGAAGGCCTTATGAAGCATGGAAAGACAACATTCAAAGCCACTTCAAGATTATCACTGTTTTAACACATTCAGCTTGGAAAATGCTGGACAGTTCCTTCTATTTGCCAGAAACAATGGTTTGCCTCTATGGCACAGGTTTCTCACAGCAAAAAATATTTATATAGAGGGGTAAATCCCTCAGGATCAAGAAGCTCACCGGAGAACTGGGAGTGCAAATATGCAGCACAACCTATCACCATGTTAAGAATCCATAAATCTTATGTATAGTGTCACCCTTGTATACAATTTTATGGTGTACATTTAGATCAGTTTTAAACAAACACGAGTATACAATCGGCATTAATGCTCTCCATGTATTCAACATGCACCAACAAAGAGAAAGATACATCACCTATGACAAATGGTGAAAAGCTTTTGTATTCTGCTGGGCACTCAGAATAGCTGTTGCCATTCAAAAACAATTACTACCGAATAATGCCTTACAACAAAAGTCTTATGATGATAACTGTATATTGACAAAGGTACAAAAAAGGATTTAGCATACACATGCAACTTCAACACATTTCTCAAAGTACTGACACTCCTGTTTCAAAACAAGTGATGTGAGAAAGGGAAGAAAGTTTAAACTTGTCAGTTATTTGTATTATGGAAATATTTAGTAGAGGAGGGCATCAATATGCAATGGTGTTAGTTTTTTACTAAGTATATGTTTTGCAAGAATAAAAAATACATTTCTTGCTAAATTACATTTTTTCTTCTTTTGCTTCTGGTAGTACTTAATATCTATGAAGTTTAACATTCAGAATGTGGGTTTCTCTGGGTAGCAACTGCTCAGCCAGCATGAAGCTCCCTAAGAGGATGGCTCCCAAGGTATTTTTATAATATGAAAACAGTAACAATAATCATCAGATGTTTATCTCAGCTTAATGAATTGATTCTAGATCTCTGCTGCTTCAATAGTTGAGAAAACAGGAAGTGTTCAAGAACAATGAATGAAGAAGCAATCACTTACACCATCAGACTGTGGCAGAGATCATTTTTTATAACAATAACCAGGCATAATGTTACAAAATGTTTTGTTATGACTTTTCTATAGGTTGCCTGAAGTTGATAGGAATTTTATTATCATCACCTTACAGAGCTATACTCTAGCCATGTTAAAAACAGATGTCAAATTATTTAATTTCTGATATTCCCAGAATACCAAATAACTCCCACTTCAGAAAGGCTTGCATGTATTCAGCGAACAGAATAGGCCCCAGGGCTGTAACACACTTCACTCTTATCATTTCAACATGACTTGCTCCTGTTTAAACAGGTGCAAAGATAAAGTTTCCCAGAATGTCAAAAATACAAGCAAGTCCACACCTACCATGGGAAGCAGGACTTCCTGGCCTCACACAATTCTTCTCTACCTATTTGCTTTGTTTTCAAGGCAGCTATTGGTCCTGATTCATGACATACAGAGAAAAGCAGCATCTCTCCCCTGACTATCCAAACCTGGATGGGAGCACGACTTGGTTTTTAGGAATCCTTCATCACTTAAACTGAAGCAAAAACGAAACTCAACCACAGTGGGAGATAAAGAATAGTCAAGCCATGACAACAAATAAGTGCTGCCACTGAAGGAAGTGATGAGGGTCTTAATTCAAGAACTAGATGTAATTACAAGTTTTGCCATCACTCCAATGCAGTTCAGAAAATGCAGCCAACATGAGGAGCAAACCTGTGTTTTGTCCTACAGTATTTCCAAAGAAAGAAGGCTTATCAATGATCCCTCATAGAGACACAAGTGTCAGATTGGAAGGGGCATTCTGATGGCTCCATCAGACTCACAATTCCATACAGTAAGAAGAAAGACTTACAGGAACCTGAATAGTATTTATGCAATAAAAAGAAAATTAACTAGAAAAACTAAATGAAGTTCCTATTGTATTATAAAATATCAAGAAAAAATATTTAGACGCAACTGAAGACTTAGTTTCTTCTCAGACTGAAGAATATAGCAGCTATAAGACTTTAAAAACTGGGGTAAGGAAACTGAAGAGCAGAACTATCCTTCTGAGAAAGTACTTTCTGTATTAACTCTCCTCTATGAAAGGAGTATCCACTGCAGCACCAAGTGAATCCTGTACTGAGAGAAGTCAAACCAGGTTAGTTTAAAATAGGGAAGCAGATTCTCACCTATCAGCATTCGTCCATGGCAATTGGTGAGTTATTTTGAAACTTACCCTCTCTCATGTTGCTGTCAACTCCAAACCCAAAGAAGCCAAGCAACAGGAGGTATTCTACTTTGTCAGTATCATTTCTGGTCTAGTTCTGAGATAAAATCTACAGAGAGGCCAAAACCATAATTTCTCTGACAGAATTCCTCACATCAAGAGTTAGAGAATTAAAGGACAATACCTAGCACTTTTTAACTTGACTCCATGTATTTTCCATCATTGTAAAATAATAGTTGTCACAGAGACATTCATCTTTAGGTTGTAATGCTAAACAATAGCAATGCACATTGCAGAATGATAAGTAAGAACACGTGCTACAGCTGATTCAGAGCACCAGCCAGTTTACATCAATCCTAACTTCAACAGAGACACACTGAATTTACATCAGCTAAATCTATGGTTTATTGTTTCCCTACTAGTTAGACCTTTCTGTGGAACTAAATCCTCACTTGTTTCTGACTTTGGGAGCGGGGAGGGAAATAATTTCCCAACATATGAGTCAGTACAGAAGAGAATAGAATGGAAGGTTCTAGAAAACAAGTATTTCCCATTTTCCATCATCATAAACAAATGTTTTTTCAAGAGAAAACAATTCTCGAATGAAATGAATGATTCAACCAACTTGCCATACTAACAAGGAGACAGCTCAGATTTCTTGGAAAATCAGATCATCATCGTCATTGAAACTACAGAAGTGTCTGTCTTGAAGGTCAGCTTCTCTATTGTGGATTACCTCTACTCAGAGAGGAAAGCAAGCCACACAGAGAAGTCAGCTACAGCTCCCTCTCTGTGATAACGTAGCCAAGAGAAGGAATTGTTCTCACATATGTCACTAAATATCTTGAGAGGCCTTGTACTAATGAATAACTGGCATGGTAGAGCTCTGCTTCAATACTTTTTTAATTCTACTACATGCAATACTGGGCAAATGCGAACAGCAAGGCCTGCTAGGGAGCTGCCACCACCACTAGAAGCAGAGGATTCTTCCTACCACAGGGAATTTTCCTATTGATTAAAAAGAACAGAAATCAGACTCCTTCACACCAAACCCAGCAAAGAAAGATGCTTTAGACACCTCACTTATCCTTATTAAGGAAGAAAAGGAAGCGGCAAAACTCTGAGGGTCTTCCTAATTTATGGCTTCAGCAAGTCCAACATGATATGCAGGAAAGGTTTCACTAAAAATGGCTACATTTCAGATAAGATGAACCTCCTGCAGTAAAACATATAAATAAAATCAGTTTTGGGTGTTCCCTAACTGCTTCTTTTCCTGAGCTCATTTGCTGGATGTAGCCCTTCCACTGGCCTCGTGTGTCCATGGAACTGTATTTCAGCCAACGTGGCAACTACAAGAAATTGGCTTCAAGCCTCTGAAAAGGAGTTCACATTGGTGGGAACTCATTTCAAAGCTGGAGCATGATCAGGACAAAGCTTCACGCTGCAACCTTGGGAAATAACTCCAGTAAGTTGTACAGAATCTCATTATGAGCAAACGCATCATTTGAAATTACCAGGCCAGTTAGATCTTATTTTTCCAACCTTAAATCTCTACATACAAAATAGTACTCCTGAACAGTTGCACATAATCCAGATGTTGCTCTTCTCCACTGCTGAATCTAAATAATGATCCTCAATTCTGATGACATAACCATTCTCCCTGAGCAACTGCTTGCAATGTTGGCACAAATGAGCATGACCAGTTTTTAACTAAGTTGGAGAAGTTGATTCTGGAAACCAAAATCCAACTTTCACTTGGCTTCCCATCTAGTACCATAAATAGAAGTTAACACAAAAGGTAATATAAATAATACCTCTAATATAAAAAGTATAAGTAAGAGAAACTTATATTAATTAGAATAGCTAAGGCACAAGTGATTTACTGTATCCAGTTTTTTTGCAAGATTCTGAACTGGCTTCCTATCAGCTTTCTTGGAGTTCTGTTCCCAAATACTGCCCACAACTGAGCCAAGTTCCAGCATAGCCTGTGACTGTTCTAAGTAGCAACAAAAATAGCTATTTCCTTTCAGCAATATTTTTTCCTTATTCTCTAGAAAGATGCACTCATTTTCATTTTCTTCCTAAAGATAATAAGGGGATAAAGAGGCTGCAAGAGCCTCAGACACAGCACTTCGGTTTTGTGCTGTTTCACCATGATGTTTAACTCATTATGACATGCAGGATAGACAAAGACCTCCTGATATGCAAGGTCATTCCTGAACCACAAATATTATTATCAGAAGTCTCAAAGTCCTTAAAATGTCACGTCAGAAGGCATCTGTCACTAGTTAAGAGGAGCTGTGGGTTGTCATTTAAAGGTCCTGTTTCTTTCCTCCTTCCCTACAAAAATTTCACAGATTAAAAAATTAAAGGCTGATAAATAAATTAAAACAACATACACAACACCCAGGGTTGGCAGCAGGTACACAGACTAAGCCATGCCTTACATAGACCCTGAAGCCAGCACTTTTGGGGGTTAGGGATCAAAACAAAAGGGAGAGAAAGAGGGAGGTTGCTCATTAAATAATTATGGGGTTTAGTCTAAATTGCTGAGTAAAAGAGTCACTGCATATTTAGCAGATGCTACTGTGTAAAACTAAATCCACTAAGATACCAGCATGTCCTGTTCTTTTTCCCCCCTGCTCTACTTCATAAGCAGGATTTCCATGATCAGACAAGCATCCACTGAACAGCTGGACAGTTTGCCAATTTTACAGCAATCAGTGATCACTGAACACAACAAGTTCTCTTCCCAAACCAGAAGCACCAAAATAATAATAATAGTAAGCTTGAAGGGATGAAAAAAATTCTTCCATCTATTCACATTTTTATCCCCTTTGTACTGCAGTTTTATTTTGTTGGGGTTCTTTGGGGAAGCAGGAAGAAGAATTATTTTTAGAGCTTTTCCTCCCTCATTTGGGGGATATGGAGGAGAAATGCTTAATTTGGTCTGTTAGCTTCTTGATATTTTCAGTGACCAACAGAAAACCAAATCAGATATCAGCAGACCCCATCATATATTATGAAACACTATACTTAAGAAAAAAAATATCCTGAGCTTCTATAGTACACTGAATCTTCAACTTTCAAAGTAGTTTGTGTTAAGGTACATTAGCAACATTACAGGTGACAAAACGGAAGTGTCATGATAACTAAAGAAATCAAACCTGCTCACGTCCAAACATTTTGTCACCTACTTAGAAAGTCTTCCATGAAAAAACAAAGAAGAAATTGATTTTCCTTTTAATAAAAGCAAAAGGATAGATGGACATAAATGAGACCCTTCAAACTTAACATTTTAGCTTGGGGGAGCCTTTATGGACATGCTTTGAAAAAGAACTATTTTACAAATAGAGGAAGCAATAGGAAAAAAACGCCACAAAACTCTCAATACCTGGATACACTTGCTGCTACCTTTTCAACCTTGGGATATTCCATGCATCCAGCAGATTGCTATTGCTGAAGCTTCCTCTATTGTCACACTGAGATAGATCACCAGAACTTCAGATCATGATACATCAAGTTGGTGGTACACATTCTAGATATGGCGTCAACATTTAATTTGGTTCTGAAGGGGTTAATTGGGAAATTTGATCCTTTATATCGCCCCAGGAAATCCACAGTACATCCCTGATTAATGTGACAGGATGCATCAGTTCATAAAGGGTGAAATTTACCCTTGCACAGTAGGCTAGCACTAGACCAATACTTAAGTCCCACTTAAGCACTTAAAACAATGGAATATCAAGGCTTGGTGAAGAGACAGCATGACTGTAGATGAAATTCAGTGTCAACAAAAGCAGAATAGAAAGACTAATGTGAATTAGTAATATACTTTTCTGACTCTCAAATTAACTGGAGTCATTCAAGAAAAGACCACTACTTCAGACAGCATAATAAAAATATCAACTCAATGTGAAGGTAATCAAAACTGACAACAAATTGTTGAACAACCAAATTAAAGATTGTACTTGAGAATGAGATTATGCCAATATATAAATCAATGATACATCCCCAACTGGAATACTGACCTCAAAAATATGTAATAGAAATAGGTAACATTAAGAGACCAGCAGCAAAACCACTGAGTGCATGAGGATCATACCAGGATAGAATGAAAATATCCAGATTGCCAGTTTTGATGATCAGAGTAAAAAGAGACATACTAGATAATGTTAAACAAACACAAGATGATGAAAGATAGAGATGATACAATAAGAATGCCCCCTTAATATCAAGATGTGTGTTATCTCTACAAAGTAATAGGGAATTAAGTTTTAAACAGAGAAGGAAGGAAAAGGAAAAAAGGATTTTGATGTTTCTTTTCATTCATTTGAGGCAATATAAAAACACATCCATTCAAAGTACAGACAGATATTAGGAATAGATTCCTATCCCTATATTAGAATAAAATTTAAGCAGTAATCTTTGACACAGTCAGATAGAAGGCAATTATTAACCAAGATACCAGGGACAAAAAAAAATATATAAAAAAATTCCTACTTTTGGTGATTCTGAAATCAGCCGCTGCAGCATTTCTAAAACTGACCACTGAACAAATCTACTATACTATACTGTAACAAGAGAGAACACCAGTCTGACACAAAAAACGTTTTATCACAACTTTCCTGCTGTGCCCACAAAGAACTAGACTGTCTAAAATTGACAGCAGTGCAGAGTACAGATAACCAAGACACTTGTAAATTAGTAAATCCAGGTATCATCCTGACCCACCACAGCAGTCTGGAGCTTTCTTCTTGCCTAGTTAGTAACAGCAGCATAGACATACACAAGTTGAACTAGGCTGATGTTATGAAATGGTATGAGATCCTGGACAATGTCCAAGACTGATCTAAAAGACAGACCCTTTTACAGTTTTGCATCTCACTCAGAGAAGGAGTAAATATGTGGTTATGTACAGTTCTGGAATAAAAACCACTTCTCCTACACTCTCCTGAAATTCAAAGATGGTTAGGCCTCAGATGTAAAATCTTACCTGTAGCCAAAAGCACCTCTGTTTAACTGTGTGTGTTTCACCACATGAATCCTTATCAACGGCATTAATGCAAAATTAACAACTGATAAGCCTTCTAATGAAGTACCAAGATTATGAAGTCTGAGCAAGCTAAGTACTGCAAAGGTACCGAGTAAACTTCAAATAAAGGACTATCCTTATTTTCTCAAGGATTTAATTCCAGCAAGGAACTGAACTACTGACTTACCCTTCCTTACCACCTCCTGCTGCCAAGAGTCAGATAAAACAAACCTCATCATACAGATTTTTATCGAGGTCTCTTGAGACAAAAAGAAGTAATTTCTGGACTAGAGGTCAAGTGTAAGAATTCTAAGCCCAAAGGTCAATTGTCTTAGAGAATTGTAGGCATTTGTGGATAGCTCAGAAAAGAGGCGATATCCAAGCTGCAGCTATTGTATCAACATAGAAATACAGTTGCTATAAATTCAGAGATCATCTACATAAAGAAAGTTAAAAAAAACCAGTCAAGGTTACAGAAAGGCCTTTCAAAGACTGAAACAAATGTGTACCTCTTTGCAGAAAGGCTGCAGTATTTAAAACTTCAAACACCAGAACCTTTCATAATACATGTGGTTTCGTACTTTTCTCTAGTAGCAACGTTTGAAACAAGAAAATCCAACATCTAGACCCTTTCCCAAACTTAAAAGTTTTAGTCTCTGCTCTAATGTGGAAGATGAAATCTATAGCTAGTCAATCCAGCAGCGTGGAAACCAAGACTCTTAACCAAACAGCACTAGCTGAGGATCAGCCAACAGTCACCATATATGATCTTTTAGTTACACTGCATAAAATAAATCAATTCCAACTAAGATTGTGGAATACAAACTCAGGCTGTTCCTGGAGTAATCCATGGTTAAACTGTGTTCCCTGTGAAGCAGTGGAAATCTAAAGTAAGACTCAATACCCTCAGAGCCATCAAGCCATTTCAACAACTGCACAAGTAAAGCACCAATTTGCCTGTGGAGAGAGACAGACTCTGGACTTCTTTGTGATCTCACACATCCCACTTTTCCAGCCTGTTATTACCCTAAATACCCTACAGTATTTCATAATATGAGTGAGCTTACAGTCAATCACACTCTGTGGTGCTGAGCTTGCAAATCAGTATGGATCAAGATCTTGCCATTCCCTTTGAAATCCAAGTCTGGATTGCTCCAGCTTGTTTTTCAATACAGCAGTATTTTCAAATGCTACAGTTCGATTTTACAATGCTGCTGGCAAGGCTGGGAATCAAGCTAAATCCACATGCATCCAGTAGGGAAAGTTGCCACAGGGAAAGAGTGAAAAATCAAAGGGTGAGCAGTAAGATGATCCTATACCACTGACCTGCTGAATGCCAAAGTATAAAGGTTTAATATAGCACCAGAGAAATAAGAAAGCCAAAAAACTTACTTCCAATACTGTCAGTAGTTGCTACTATGACAGAGATGGAAACACAAAACTGGAGGGAAAAAAGAAAGCTGTTGCATATGTATTGTTTCTTTGTCACCCACTTACATTTCAATTACTAAATGCTTCTCTTCAGCAGTGCATGTCATTTTAAATAAGCTTCACAGCTGACAAGAGAATGCATCATAGGCGGGGTCCTGATATAGCTTATCATCAAATCATATTTGACTAATATTTAATCTATACCTTTTATACCTTTCACTGCTTATGGCTTAGTCTTTACTGAAGTTGTTTATATGTAATTCAGGAGAGCAACTACAAAATATCCTCACTTGAAACAGCTTTCCAGTAGCACACATTTGCTGACTTCATTAAGGTGACTCCTATAAGGACACATGGAAGACAACAAGGTCCATAGTAGGATATTGTACTGTTCTGCTGTGTCAAATTGCTGTAAATCCAAAGAAATGTCAATGAAGCACCAGAGCTGCAACCAGAGAGAAAAAAAAGTGTGGCAAGAACAAAAATTTGACCCATCATTATGTGAGAGTTTTCTTGTAAAACACAATCTCTGAACAAATTACAAATGGTACAAATCTGGTGACCAGGGAGAATTTTAGACATTCATGTAAAACGGCCTCTTATAGCCAGAAGAACCCAAAAACTACAGGACAGTGTTGGTTTAAGTTGGAATTTAAATACTATTATGCATATGAATTGCCTCATCTTACAGAACTTCCAAAATGTGGAGAAACAGCACATCTATGCAACTTCACAGCAGGACAAACAGAATGGGAAGAATTGCATTGCAAAGGTCAAGGTATCAGGCATACACAGTCACAAAACCAGAACCAGTAAGAAGGCAAATGGCTTTTAAACACTTTCCTTTCAAATCCCAGTATTTTTGCAAGTTAAGAGACCAAAGAAATTGTGCATTTGAGCCAGGCTACTGACACTATAATCATAGCTGCTTCTCTGTTAAGGTTAGAGAATAAAGTCTTGGTGATTTCATTTCTCCTAGGATGCAGGTACAGCTGTGTTGGGATCAACACAAAAGTCTTACCACATTGAACGACCTATCTCCAGCAATGGTCATAAACCACTTGAATTTATTTCTAGGCTGGAAACAAACATATTTTGATATTTTCATTAGAAAAACTATTTAGAATAATCAAAGGGGTGGAGGAGGACAACTTTGCTTTTCTAATTGAAATATGACTTGCTTTCACCTCATCCACAGCCTAGTAATTAAATTTTTAATTTATTTAATTTTATTTTAAACTTTTGAACTACCATAAGTTTGTTGGAAAACAGGGAAAATCCATTTTTTAAAAAAAAACTTCATTTCCTTACTGTGGCTTTTGCATTGTTATTATTTTTATGGATTTAGTTTAAAAACTTGTATCCCTCTCCACTGGATGGCAGAAAGCTGTTCACTTGAGGTCTCTCACTGCCAATTTGACAAGTATGCTGAGGAAAAAGAAAATTAAAGGCCCAAGGTCTTTTTTTTCCCCTTTTTTTTTAAAAAAAAAAAAAAAGATGCCGGAGTAGGCAATAACAAATTTTTATTCTGCCTCCTAAAAATGACCAATAACCTACTGCAGCATGTGTTACAGTCCTGTTTTAAATCACAAACAGGAATCTAAATAAGCAAAAATAAAATCACATTTTGGAGATTGTGGGTTAGGCAAGAACTAATGATGCCTTAACCTCTCCTATTCTCCTATGTTAACTGCAACCATTAAAAGTCTTAAGTTGCCACTGCCCCTCTAATATATAAGCTACGTGCACTGAGAGCTCTTTGCATGGATCAGACTCTGACCACAAACTATGCACTAAGTTGGCTCTTTGCTTCCTGACCGAGGAAAACCCAGCAAAAAGAGTCAAGACTTACAGGCCCAAAAGTATCATGGGTGAAACAACACTTTTGCATCATATATCTTTGGTGGCACAAATGTCTCTTGATAATTTTTGGCAATTATATCACAAGTGACCTAAACCATTATTGAGTAAGGCCTCAAATTTGTATTATCTGCTGGCCACAGTATCAAGTTCAACCAAATACTGCCAAGAGCTCATACACCACAACCACTGTCCATCATTTAAAATAATAGAAGTTATTCTGTATGTTAATACTTTTTATTTACTGATCCCATTCTTCTTTAAAATGAACCAAAAAAACCCAAACCAAAACGAACAAAAAAAACCCATAAACCCCCCCCCCAAAAACAACAAAAACCCCACACAACAAAGAACACAGAAACCTAAGCAGTAACTTTAGTTTCACTTTACAAACACACACTAGGTTTCAAACACCACAGTCAAAAATCACTACATTTTAAAACAACTAATCTTTACTGGTATTATTTGCCCTAAACCCTTCAGCATTCAATTGTTAACAAAACTGCATGTCTTCCTACAAAGTATTTACGCAGTAGCACAGTCGCAGATACAGCATGATTTTGACATTTACTGTAGTCCCGGAAAGGAAACAAGCCAAATGCATTCCTGGCACAGCTTTAATAATTTCAAAATTCATTTGCACAAAACTCTGGCTTATTATCTCAAAATTAGTAAGGAGCAATATTTTATTTTATCTGTTTTCTGAACTCCCATTTTTACCTCCCAGAACATAACTTAGTACTTCAAATTAGGTCTCAAGTGGAACTCTAGATGTAGATAAATCTCATACAAGCAAAAGGGTAAATTTCACACCCAGGGCACTGATGAGAAGATTCTCCTTCCCCATTAGCCAATTTTTTTTTTCCAGACACTAACTTACAATATGACTATCTTTAACGCTCATATAACAGACTCCTAAGGTCATCCCTTAAAAAAATTCTTTGATATTTCAATTTTCAAGTTCATCAGCAGCCTCCTCAGAAATGCCTGCATTCCTAACAGTCTAGTCTTCAGAATAACCCGGGAGCTGAGCCACCCACTTCACACCGACCTATACCCTTTCCAGGCAGCCATTCTGGGAGCCGAAACTTACGGAAATAGTATTTGGTAAATATCATTTTGCCAAGTAAGACTGTTAGTATTATCCACGGCATTCATTTTTTAACCTTTCTTTGTCTTTACATTCCACTTGCAAATTTAGGTGGGGGTGGTGATGAGGAGAAGACTAGAAAGGAAAAGAGAGGAGATATGGGACTGTATGGCAGCTTAATTTGAGGCACTTTTAAAGGCTTCTCTATCTGTCTATCAGAATCTCCAAAGATTACTTAAAAGGAAAAAAAAAAAAAAAAAAAAAAAAAAAAAAAAAGAAAAAAAGAAAAAATGCACACCACCAGAGGGCTGCTGCCTGCAGGAAAATGAAACTGCTGCATTTTAACACTGCAGTAGAATTCCACCAGCTCCACAGAGGTATAAATAAAAGTGACCAAGTTATAAATCTTTTGTAACTAGAACACACAGCATCATACACAGTTTTACTCAGTGACATTTTGTTTGAGAGATCAGGGACAAATGCCCGTAAGGAAAGCAGCAACAAAAGTCAGCATAGCCACATATTGTCAAAATGCAAACATCAAAGCAATTTTTCTATTTTATTAGATAGTTAGAACAACTTTAGTTTTAAATGCAGTCACAGAAATTTCAACATTTATGTATCAGTATTTCAATAAACAAAAGGAGAAGCTAGGGAAGACCATGACTGCACAAATAGATATTATCACTTGGACAGACCAGACTGTATGGTCCAGACCACCCTAAGGAGGTTAAAAATAAGAAAAGGGGGGAAAAAAATCACTAGACCTAAATAGTAGGGTTATCCCAGGCCTTTTCATGATGCTTTTCAGTTCTGAAAAGGTTATCTGTACTAGCTTGCTAACACTGTCAGACCCGAAAGGGAAGTCAAGAATTATCTTAGTTTTACAGCAGGGCACCACCAAAAAAAAAATACGATTTTTTACTTACCAAAGGCTCCACCCCAAGTCAGTGACGGAGCCTGCTAAGGCCAGTGGAGACTACATAGTTATTGTTTCTGAATAATCTGCCTTACAACTGCATAATGACATGAACAGACCCTGTATTGTACACATCTCCACTTACTCTTGAAGCCAAGAAATGACCCAGCTAGGACTCTGTAACATTTCAGAGATCACAAGGGTACAAATAGTGACCCAATCCTTTGAGAAGTTCAGTACCTTTAATCCAAAGGGCCTTGAAAGTACACAATAATATAGAACAAGAGAATTAGAACTCTACAGGATCAAGCAGAAGGTTGGTATTTTGTGTACACACACTCATATACAAAACCCCCTGAACCCTGAAATGAAGTCCCACAAAGTGTACAATGCATTATGTATAAAAATACTCAGCTTATCCACATCTGACACACCATATTGATTTGTAGCTGATGCAGGGTTTATCAAGAGAGCAAAACAAAGGCACAACAGCTACAAGTAAATAATGAGATAAAAGAAGAGGAAGATGACTTCTACACAGGGCAAGGTTCTTAGGTGCTCTGGTTCAATTCTCCAACCTTCACTGCCCTATTTTCACTGCTCTTTGTGCCAGAAGAGAACAGCACTACCCACCAGTGCTAGAATTCCACCTCTGACTGCAAGTTACACATAACCTTTGATCTGAATCCTTGGCCTTGCCATGCTTTCAATCTCGACCATTTCAATGAGAAGAGAAAGACCTACAGCACACGAGTTTCTCCCCTCTGGTGAACTCTTCAGAAATCTGCAGAAGAGCAGACACCTGAACAGTAAATATGGCATTAATTTTGCTATTCTAATCAAGGTTGCTATGAATTCTTGTGAAGCAGTCCACAACCCACCTGGTTCCACAGAGCCACAGACATCGAAGCACTGAGAACAAATAAGCATTGGTGTAGATGAAGAGGCTTCTCACTCTTAACTCATCTAATTCAATAGTAATAAGAGTAATGGTGACGACAGCATTAAGGACACAGATCCAGAAACCCTGCCTATTTTTGCATCATTTTGTCTGAGCAGAACAAGCCACCTGGTAATAAAGATGGCAACTGTAGTTGCTAGTCATGCTAGTAGTCTAGTTGCTCCTCTCCCTAGCAAAGATGCAGTAATGATAAATGTAAGGACATTTTCTCCATCCTGAAACTTAATGCAGACTGGTTGAGTAATTTCAGTACATGTATGTATGGAACACTAGAGAAGAATTACTACTAAAACTATTAAAACATTTGCTTGCCTTCATTTGTATGTTAGCTGAGCAGACAGACTTCTGCTTTAAGGATGAAATATAGTCATTTGTAAAATGCTGGGCCTGTATTTTCAGTTTGAATTGAATTTGCTTACAGTATCATTCCACTTAGTGCTCTAATTTGCTTGAATATTCACTGCAGAGATGTATTCCTAGGCTGCTCTTAACTAGAACACTGCCAGAGGTCTGCCTCTGCTGCCATCAGTGAGGAACTTGCTCATGAGTCAAACTCCCCTCTCAGACAAACTTGAGCAAGGCCTTGAAGTCACTGAGACTGCACAGATGTAACTGAGTGGGGAATTTGCCTAAGTAATGTCTTCATCGCAATCAGGAAACAACTAGAAGTAAAAGAGATGTAATTTCATAAATATGAGCAATGAAATAAACCACAGACCCAGAAGAAAAGCAGCATGGGACAAAACCCAGAAACTCAAGGACAGATTGTTCTTTATTGTCAATGATTTTTGATTTTAATAAAGATTTACTGATTTACAGGAGAGGGAAGTTTGGGGGAAAAAAGGAGAGATTTAATCAGTTTCAAACGTTAATGACAAACTTTAAGGATGGTTCTCATGAAGTGTAAGGAATTTTAAAAGCTGTGTCACTCATAGCCATGTCTTTATAAAAAACCAAATGCTCGCGTTTAATAGGGTGATAGCGCCTGTGACAGTGCCAAGTTCTAATATAATACTTGGCTTTGTCTTTGGTGACGATTTTGTACAGACAGGCATTGCAAACACACAAACAGCTCTCAGTCTTCCTCTCAGCTTTCTGCAGGAAAGAACTACTTCAAATACTGCCACTGCACCAAAATGGATACATGGAAGAAATACAGAGAGGGCTCCCTTCTTCCCACACTCCCCGAGCACTGGGCTCAGCTTTCAAACAGAAATGACCAAGCTCAAGCTCCATCACCCTTGCTTTGCACCACTCCAGCAACAGAGATTAGGCAGGAATCCAGCCTGTCAAGTTGTCTGGGGATTCCCTGAGTGTTAGGGACTCTTAATATGCTTTCAGCATTACTTTTTCCTCCTACTTTGGCATAAGAATCTTAACCAAGGTGAGGGCAACATCTGAAGACCAGCTGGAATATCTGCCATAGCAGCATCTCATGGCCCTCAAAACCAAATGAAGATTAGAAAAGCTGTGATGTTTAAGGACAGCTTTCTTTTAACCTGATTTTTTAAAGGGAATAAAATTTAAATGTTCAGGCTGTCTGCAGTTCCCCCATAACATCAGAACCCATTATCAAGTTTCAACCAAGTTTGAAAGAGCAAGGGAAGTCTCTGAGATTCTACAAATTCAATGAAAAGTGCTGAATGTCTTGTGGAAAAAAACCTAAGAGATTCAAACGATCACTCCCACTATGGAAAGCTCAGTTGTGATTTGATCCTTAATGTATTTCAAGAGAAAGAAAAAAGATGGACAAGCATCAGGCACAGCTACAAACACTGTCCTCACCTAGTCCAAGAGACAAGGGATGGAGAGAGAGCAGGAGAAGCAGGAGAATATAGGGTACAAAACTGGAGAATACAGAGTTCCTTAGTTTCACAGTTCACTGAGCAAGTTATGGTTGAGCTGCACACGGTAACACAGAATAGTAGAAGAGTTAGGTCTGGAAGTGATCTCTGGAGATAATCTAGATCAACACCCTTGGCCAAAGCACAGTCAACTGGAGTGGCTGCTCAAGGCTTTGTCTAGTCTGGATTTGAATAGATGTTGGGAAGTCTCCTTCCTTGCATCTCTAGGCAACTGATGCCAGGTGCAACCCACTCTCACAGTGGAGGAGCTTCTTCCTATATTTAAATGGAACTTCCTATTCACACACAAAGGCCTTACTAGGATTAGTGCCTTAGCATGAAAGGGATTACACGCAGATAATGAAACACAAATTATCCTTCCCCTCAGTTCACAAGCTAGCCAAGACACGAAATGTGGGAAAAAAAATTACATCTAAGAGAAAATAATTCTCCAAGGCCATAAAGTGCATCAGTATTGATTTCCCAAAGACAAAGCATCTTGATAAGTAGGGAAAACCATGAAAGTACCTCATTTTCAGTCTACCATGGCCATACAGTTAAAGAAAAAAAATACAATAATATATATGCTTATTTAGATATGGGCTATGTCCTTAAGTACTTCCACAAGCTCTTCTAGCAGTAACCATGAACCTATTTAAATAGGGCCTAAATGATTAAGCGTCTCAGCCTTGGAATTGTAACATCCCCAAAAATTTTCTGAGAATACCTTCTTAGCATCTTAATTTTCTCTAAGAGTTTGCAGCTGTAAAAAGAACCAAATATCTGTCTACTAGCCTCTAAATTAGGATGACAATCCTTGAACCAATTTTCATTTTCAAGAGACAAGGTAACTTCAAAGTTTAAAACAAAGATAAACAAACAAAACCCCAAAAGCAACCAAAAGAAAAACCAACTAACCAACCCAAAAAACCCCCACAAAAGTACAAACCAAAAAATAGGTGATGAGGACTTCAAAAAGAAAACTGTAGACCAAACTTGTACCTGCTGCCTGCATGTTGTCTCAACATGACAGCCAAGCTACCCATCATTTAGAACCTGAAAATATGATGAGAGCTTTGTAATAGAATACTAGGAGAAATAAAGAGATTCCAGTAAGGTAAAAATCTTAGAGTCAAATCCATTCCGTAATCTTAGAGACAGGTCACAGTTATCAAAAGGAATTCACACAATCACTGAATGAAACTCACCCAGGGCAAATGGCTGGCATGATAAATAACACGATCCTCTGCTGGCAAACAGTCAGCAAAAGACATCAAAAAATTTTTAACATCCCACACAGTGCATTTCACACCACAAAGATTCAGGATATGAAGTCTTATTCTCTCACTTAAACTTGTGCTTTAACTCAAATTCAACAAAACCATAGTCTTAGCTAAGTCTTATGCTCGATGAGCCCACACTTTATCAGAGCAGGACACATTTTTTTAACAGAATTTTTAAAAAGGAAATTGTACATCTCCATCTCATGTTTAGCCGCAAATATGTTGTTGCAGGTCCCTCTTCCTCATAAATGATATTCCTGTAAGGCAGATGAGCCAAAACTGTGAATCTGGGCTTTGGTGTGCCTCATACCGGGCCAAAGCACAAAACCGATCATTTTTCCAACAGCAGCATCTGTGTAGAAATCTAGTGTCTACACTGCTAGCCACACATAAAATAATTAAGAAAAAAAATAAAAGAAGATGAAGAGTCAAGCAATAACATCATTTACCAATACCATCGCATTTAATAGCCATACAGGGTCAGTATGAAGACCTGGTACATTCTCATTTGCAGCTGCTGTTCCACTTTGTCAGACTGAAACTTAATAGTTCTAAGAGTAGGCTTCAGACAATCAGTAAAAAATTAACACATTTTTGGTCCAGTCCAGTTTGCTTCCTCCAGAAACCAGCTCCTCCATTACTTCTGTTGCAATCAATAGTGCTTTTAATAGATAAAATACAAGGGGAGTCAGTTTATGGCATTTAAAGCTAAACACACAGAGGAATGACACTGCAAAAACAGTGTGTCAATACATAGGTAATATAGACATTATTAAAAAATATATACATTACCACACTGATTTGTTTTTTACCACATTAAGCATATAGTGCAAAAGATAACAAATCAAAATTGCAAAAGCCTCAGGATATAAAGACAGCATGTTGTTTTATAAGTAGAAGCAGAGAGCCAGAAGAGCACTTACTAAATTGATGCCTGAAAGCAGTTTTCCTTTTTTTTTTTTTT
>VZRN01002950.1:782608-863705 GCA_013397935.1 Dasyornis broadbenti
GAATTCTAAAAAAAAAAAAAAAAAAAATAGAGCAAGAAGTACACAAGTATCTGATTTCACGTAAAATTAGTGGCAAATGGAGAAAAGCCTCTATTTTACCTAAACCTACAACACTGCTTCATATTCAGGTGTGACTGCGGCTTCTCAAGGCACAGTGTTTCCACCTATGTTATTGTAACAGGACACACATCCTTTGCTCATTACTGTTACTTACAATGAAAACTTCCTATAATTAACTGCAAAAGAATGTACCAGTGAAACTGAGATAAACCAACCTTTCACCACACACCCATATATATACATTCAATAGTGATTTTTGTTACACTGACAGCTCTGTAAAATAATTTTTGAATACAACAATCAAGATTATGAAGCCTCTTGTATTCTTGCAACATCATTTAAATAGAGATTCCATGAGCTATTCCACTAGATGACGTCAAGAAGAGGTGCTCTGAATTCAACCTATTACAAAAGCAAACCATCTTGCTACAGTACTCAAACGATATGTTAAATTCACATGCTGCATTATTAAAAATAATTTTTGGCCCCTCTATCATTCCCACTAGCAGCAAAGATCTAAGCACAGCCATTTCTCAGCACCGCCCCGTGTAGCCCTTTTCCAACTTCTCTGCCTCAGAGGCCCTAATCCTCTCTTTGTGGCATCAGTCAGCCTCGGCAAGCGTGACACACCAGCCCAGAAGGCTGCTCAGGACAAATTTTGCATATCTGATCAATCAACACTTTCAGTTGTTACCCACCAATTTGAACAGAATGCTTTTCCCTGACAGTTTTGCTCACCCACAGCCAGATGTCACTAGGTCCCACTAAAGTCCCGAGACACCACAACTAGATCTCTTTGCAGGGATCGGTAGGTTACTGCTGGTAAACACTTTTGTTCAGCTTTTAGGTGGCAATCAGTGAGAACTCCACTGAGAAAAAGCCAATGGGAATTCTACCTACCATTAAGCTCTCCATCCATGGCACACTCTCTAAGTCTGTTCTGAACTATGAATGAACCCACACTCCTCCCCAAAACCTCTTCTTTTGATGTCAGTAAAGGCAGGTAAGAGAGATTAATACATTTGTATAAAGCTAATGTATCTGGGAGCAAAGCTAGACCTGCCTATATATCTTTATAGAGTCAATTTTTTATTCTAAATAAAAATGATGGATATGAAGATCACTGCAAAATGGACAGGACTTTGCAACACAACTTACACTTTCTTTCTATTCATCATTACATTTCGCCAGATTTTATTTCTCACTCTTCCTCATCCCCTTGGAAAAATAAAATTCCAAGACATTACCTCCTAATCTTCCAAGCTTTAAAGTCAAACTCTAAACGAATGATTACAACCACTCCTTCCAGTATGCCACTGCAATCTAAATGCAAAGATACACAATATAGTGTGATGAACCAGGCCCTCATACTGTACTGCTTGTCCGCTTCCTCAAATGCTGCAGGTTGCCTGCTTACCCTCCAAAACAAGCACGATGGTGATGAGCTACATGCCACACGCTGTTCATGCCATTCTGCATGCTCCTAAATGCGATTAGCACAGAAAATGCGAGAAGACCAGAAGGCATCTTTCCATATTTAACCATGTATGTTTAATACTGAGTTAGATTTCACCTCAGTGCATTATTCCATTAATCAAGGGCCCGTATAACAAGAGAGTCACAGACTGACATCAGGTACTTTCAAGATTTCTCTTCCTCCTTCCCCCACCTTCAGCTTCTATGACACCATGTATTGTGCATTTCATGTGCATTCATGTGTGCAGAGACTTATCTATAAAGATCAGTTATACGGCAAAACTGCAAAAGGAAACTTTCACCCTTGTCCAGCTGGTGGAATAACTGCAAAGGCCAACAGCAGCAAGCCTCTAAATACATCCTGTTCTTTTCTCTCCACCCCCACGTCTCTAATCACTTAGGAGGAAGATAGGAAGATTAGCAGAGAGGGGGAAAAAAAAATAACCAAAGCTGCAGATAACCCTTTAGGACCACAACGTCAGGCTATAAGAACATGGAGCAAAAGGTTAATGCAGCTGTATTTTCAGGAATCTCAGGCACAATTGTATTAAAAAGGGAGGGAGGGGTACTGAGAAGGTGAGAGAGAGAAAAAAGGAAATGGTGATGAAGACAAAAATGAATTTGTCATCTACAGCTGGCTCTTTGATCACCTGGAGTACTCAGGAAAAGATTATCAGCAGAAATAGGGCAGTTTTATTAACAATACATCACAATTTTTCTTGTAGAATTATTTTCATTACCATCATCAGAACAGATTTTAGTAAGAACACAGCTGCAGAAGAATCACTGAGCTATCGAAAGGATAAAGGTGGTAACCAAAACAGTGACAAGAGAACTACCTTTAGCAGCTATACACTGAAGAGATTTATAAAAAAAGAAGAAATATAAATAAAAGTCACTTCCACTAGAAGACAATGTCATCTTCATCCATGTCTCTGAACGGTTGCTATGGGGTTGTGAAGAGGAGGGGAAGGATGGGGGGGAGGTTATAATCAATCATCTCAGAAGAGCATTGCTTCTTACAGAGAAAGATCTGGATTTTGACTGTGTCCGTAAGAAAATTGCGGACTGCAGAGCTGCTGCCACGCAGGGCAGTGAGGGAGCAGGCAGAGCAGAGGCAGCAGCTGGGGATGGAAACGCCTATTAAATCCTTTAGACAACAGATGGGCAAAGCTCGGCTGGGTTATTAAAAAAAAAATACACCACAATGCATCATGTTTTATTGTCCCACCATAATGAACAACACTTAACACCCACATGCCCAAAGAAGCCCCCCTATGCCTGATCTTACCCCTTCCCTAAATTATAATCTCAAGTCTCAATCCACTTTTGGGGGGATCCCAGCCCAATGAATTTGCCAGATGCCATTGCTTATTGCACTTGTTACTAAAAATAAAATAAAATTAAAGAAAAAAAATGGAAGACATTTGGGCTTCTTTTTAAGGGTTTTTCTTCCAATTAATACTCCCCTGCCCTTGAAGTGAATATGCTATCCAAGCAAGCAACAGTAAGTCCAGATCTTGAACGCATTTAAGGGATCTAATTATGTCATGTAGGGCAGAAGCACCTGCTCTCTGCTAATTCCCTCCACTCTCTTTCCTCTTTTTAATATTTCTTACCATTGTTCCATTCAGGAAAATCTGCTGGGGGTGAGTTTCATAAACAAGCTTTAAGAAAAATAATTAAATAACCTCCCTTCCCCCCTCCCAACCCCTCCTACAAAAACACAGCATAACCAGAATGAATTCTGCTACCGATCCTCTATTTTTCTTTTATTTCAGACTCTACCCACAAGAACCACCAGCCCATCCATCCATATTTGCTAAATACCCACAGCAGTCAGTGCCAGAGACATACTGTACATATTTCCACCCCCCCCCCCCAACTGCACCTTAAGGACTACACCCTTTTCAATCATGATGTCATGAAATACTGCTGGTGACTCCCCCACTACCACCACCACCACCTCCTCGGTACTACAGGCTGTGAACCTTTAATTTCAATGTAATTTGATTAAAAAGAAAAATGCTCCTAAGTAGGGCAGTGAAGAAACGGATGTGAAAATTCACCACCAGCAGATCATCTATTTTTTTCTCTGCATGCACTCTGGCTGTCATCAGAACAACACCCATTAGCAGGAGTAATGAACATAAAGCATCCTGGGCTCTTTTTCTTTTCCTTTTCTTTTTAAGAAAAGGAGAAAAGAAAAAAAAAAAAAAAGGAAGAAAAGAAGGAATTAAAATAAAAACTAAAAAGAAATAAAGGCCAAAATCCCCTATGAATATTATCTGCACTGAAACAGCAAATGGGAAAACCTGAACCCTCAAACACCCCATCCCCAACACCTCACTGGCTGCTACAGCACCTTCCCTCTAGCACCGGTGCTGCTGCAAAAGAACCAACCTGTCTGTCCTTTTCCTAGGGTTTTCTCCAAACGATAGGGTCCAACATATTGTGCATGTTGAGCTCCGCTGCCTTCTTTCCCTGTTGATGTCATTTCTACCTGGATCTGTAATTCTGCAAAGTGTATGTGCTGATGAGCTGGAATTTCTCTCTCTGCAGCTCTTTAAAATCCCACTTTGCAGCTGTGCAAGCAAAGCACTCGTTTTCTTTGCTTTAGTCCCCTTGGTTGCAGATTTTCGTCTTCCTCCTCTTTCTTTCCTCTCTCTCTCACGTGCTATTTTTCTCGCTGGGTCTGCTTGGGATGCTGAAAGACGAAGGAGTTATTTTAACGTTCAAAGAGGGGGATCTACGATCCAAGCCCAAGGAGCATGATGCTGGTGATCCGAGCTCCGCACGCCTTGTTCTCTCTAGGAGCTGTTCAAGGGAGAGCCAGAGCTGGAGCGGCGGAAGAGCCGGGGCCTGCAGCTGTGAATGACATTAAAAGCAGCCAATCCCTCGTCTCCCACCTTCTTCTCCCCTCCTCCTTCCACTACCTTTGCTTTTCCATTAGCAGCAGTTGCTGCCTCTGCCTGCTACAGAGCATCATGACCAATGGCAGCAGCAAACACCTAAGTTCATCAGCCTATTGATAAGGCACAATTACATATGATTTAATGTGTATATTAATTTAAAACTCAAACATACACTTTTTTTTTTAACCTCTGAATTGTACTCCACTGTGCAGCTGCAGTTTCAGATTATTAAAGAAAAGGCAAGATTGTGGTAGGAAATAGGAAAGGGGGAAAAAAACTACTTCTGAAAATGAGCTTTGGAAATTATTTGATTTTGTTTGATTTGAGTGGACCTGTATCTCCTGGGGATTTTACCCTTTAAAGAGAAGCTTAGGGAAAGGGGGGCTGGGGGGAGAAGAGAAAAATAACAGGGAAAATCCTGTAACCACTTAACTCTGCTTTTGAATTTCAAGGGAGCAAATAAATTTCAGGTCCTTACATGAACAGATCAGAAACTGAATGGCCACTCTCTTAATTAAAATTGCAACCGAAAATCCAGGGATTAGATGGTAATAGGAACAGATTGCCTGATCCACAGGCACCATACTAGCAGTGTAAGAAAACTTTCACTGTTTTTGTCTAAGTGCTTATGCCTGTGTTTAACCTTCAGAGATTAAGGAGCTGGACGAAAGAAGGGATTCTGCAGAGATTTTTCAAGTTCAGCAGAAGCCTATATAGTTTCTGGATTCAGGACCATAAAATAGTTTCAGCCAGACTTCGGGTATATCAAGCTGAAGTTGTTACCACACACAAGTTGCATTTTTACCTTCTCTTCCCTACTCAACTCTAGACAGAAAAATGGTCAAGATAGTGCTATTCACATTCCAACTGAGACACAGAGAGGGCAAGAATTCTCAAGTCAGGGAGGAACGCCTTGACAAGCCTGTAAAGAGAGGGCAAAACTTCTGCAAGCCTTATTATCTGTTGCTCATTGAGAAAAGTCTATTTCAGGTTTGTTTATTTAGGTTTTTTTGAAGAGAGAAGTTTACCTTTTTAAAATATCTCTATCTAGAGACAACAGATGCTCTTGTAAATTTCTATGAAACTATGATTTGGCTCTCTACCTGTACCACAGACAACACGACTATCCAACAGGTTGCAGAGGAGTTAGTAAGATGAGGAGGTGGGAGGAAATCAGGCCAGTAGACTGAAACCTTAAACCAATTCCAAGGTTTCTTCAGGAAACAAAACCCTAACACTTTCTTTAAAAAAGAAAACCCCAGCTTTGCTCTTTATGGTTTGGCTTTACTCACTTCCAGAATGTGTCAGTGTAGCAACCTGTCAGCAAACTCCAAAACACAATCCCCATTCCTCAGCTTCCCCCTCCACACTGCACCCTGGGTGACCACTCACCAGGACTCCTTCTCTGCTGAGGACTGCGTCTATGTCTTTCCAATGGCAACCTCTGCCCCCTCCAGCACCTACAGGTTTTTACTTTACCCTTTCTACTAAATTCAACTCCAAACTGCCATTTCTCCAAGCTCCCCAGATCTTTTCCTGCTCATTGTTCTCCCACAACACCTCTGCTCCCCTTTCATCTTTGCTGCCTCATGCTTTCTCCCCTCAGAGCACCTGTGTGTCACCTCACGCACCTGAGCCCGCAGCCCCTCACCAGGGAGGGAGGGAAGCTCCCTGGGGAAAGCACCAATAACCAGGATGGCAGGTCCGCATGCTGTGCTCCACTCCCCGCAGCCCTGCAGCCTCCGGCAGAGCTGCTGGAGTGGAGGAGGAGACCAGAGAGGAGACAGCAGCACTGCTGGCAGCCATAGTGACATTGCGGCTTTTCCCACCCAAAGCAGCGAGCGGGGTGTTGGGGGCCGACAGCAAGGGAACGGCTGTGTGGAGCATCTCTGTGAAGAGGCATTGGGTAAACGGGCTACATGGCTCATGGGAGGCTGACAGGCCTACGAGACCTGTCCCATGGCCCAGGGGTGAGGCACCACCTGCCTGTGGTACGAAGCAAACCAGCCCCAGACGTGGCACAGGACTCAGACCTTGCACCTCTGACAGACCTGAGGACTCCAACATCCAACCATGAGGCCCAGAGGCATCAGGATGGATTCAGCAGGACAGTCTGGTCCATCTTGCAACACTGTTGAAAAAATGTCTGTGAAACTTGAGGCACACACGACATCCCTCAGAAGTCCTCCTTCCCCTATGGCTTACAAGCCAGCATGGAGCTGTTCCAGGTGAGGCACCATGGTGGGAAAAACCTATGCTGGGCTTTTGGCTATAGAAATCAAGTGTAGGGGGGAATCAAAATGTGTTGTGGTTTCAGACATTTCACTCCCCGCTAGATGTTTGGCCCCCCACTGTCAAAAAGTCCCTCCAGACAGTAAGGGACAATGCTGAATTGTGGCAATGTGTGCATAGCTTTCAGAAAAAGGAAAATACTGTTTATTTGTATAAATTAGCAAAATATTCACACCACCATATTAATAATGCAGGAGGCAAATATCAGGATAGATCAACATCTTTTTTAATTCCAAGATTTGTATCCTAACAGGTATTCAATAGGAGATTATGGTGTCTTTATGTAGATGAACCATATGTGGGTCATGATATTAACAGAAAGATGAGAAATCAGACAATATTGTTCCTTCTAGACCAAACTTGTGTATTTCAAAGTTTGTTTATGTTGGGCATTGAGGAAAGTGAGTTTCAGAGACCTTGGTGAAGTTCATGTGATTCTGACTGGAAGAAAAAACAAAACAAGACAAACAAACACACACATGCACGCACAAACCCACCTCTCCCCCCCCAAATTCCCATATCTTTTTGGTCCTATTTAGTTATGTTATTTTGATTCCATTGGAATATCCTTCTGTATAGCCTATTACAACAATTTCAACCTTTTGTCCTAAACTCTTTTAAAAAAGATGTTTGAACATTTCTTGATTACTATATAATCAAATGTTGTTGTTTTGGGGTTTTTTATTTATTTGTTCATATAGAGCCAAATCCCATTTATCAGTACCCCTTTGATCTGAAACTCAGTCCTTTGAATCTAGGTTATGTCCCCCTGGTGTGAATTACTTATACAATAACTCCCTCAATTATTTGAAGCCCTGTTTATCCAAATGTTTTGATGTTCCAAAAGTATTTTGAATAAACAGGACTCTGCTGTCATTGGATACATCAGATATCTTTGGGGATGCATATGGGATGATTTCCCCTGACCTTATTCTGTATAATCTTGTGCTTAAATGAATAACCAGTGTAAACTTGAGTGTATAGTTAGCATATTGGCATACTCTTCAGTACTGTTACTCTTTTCTCCACTATTTTTCTTTTGTTATTCTTATTTAAGAACTATATTTCTCTCAGGAAGGACTCAACACTGATCCCAGCAAAAAATTTTGCTTGAGTATGGAGTGAACAAAAAAGAAATTATTTAGAATTTTGTTAAGTTTTAGCATACTTCTGGAAAAAAAAGCAGAGTACAGGGTTTGCTTTTTTTTTGCATTTTTACCCACTCCCATTAACACTAGCTTATGTCTAATGAAAGTGTCCATGATCTTTTCTTTTCTTAGATGCTCGTCATTGCCTTTCCTCTTATTCCCATGAAAATCTTAAGGGTCAAGACGGATCATGAGATGAGGCAAGAAGCTACGGGAAAAAACAGGTCCATGAGGAAGTTTTTTTTTTTAATGTTTTTCACTTGTTCAGTTGAATATATTTGTGAAGTTAGAACTGAAAAATTTTAAAAAGGAAGCATAAGGCTTCCAAGAAAAGGCACCAATAAACTTGTGTAATTAGCATGGAATAATAAATCAACAGTCTTCTTGTGGTAAGAAGAATTCAGATAAGCTAAGACTTTGTCTCCAATTAGAATAACCTAATAGCTAATGCTAATGATAAGGACACACTAAAGTAAAAGAGGACAAAAACATTCAGCATTTGCAAAGTCAGGATCCATTATCACATCCTGAATTGTGTGTTCCATCCATATATGTATGGACACGATATCCCTTTGATAAGTGGTATTGGGATTTAGATATTTTGAGAATTAACCCCATTGTATAGATACTCATAAGAAACTGAGCCAGGTGGTTGAGGGACATTTAGTCAACAATACTGTGGACAAACTGATAGCACTTTGATTAAGGATAACTATATCAATCTGCAACATCTCCGAACAGATGTTAACAGTCTAAAATTGAAAATTTTTCCCCTTTGCATTAGCTATTTACTGTCTCTGGAAGAAGCCAAGGTAGACTGCAAGAAAAGAAACGATTGGATTTCAGTAGGTGGGTAGTGTTTCAAATTCTTAGAATGCCCTCAGAGTTCAGACACTTTTCCTACTATAGCAAGTATTCAGGAACTTAACTAGTTAACATCAGTTACTGGGAGGCAGTGCTTCCACACAGACTCTCACTTTGGCAGCTCCTAAAAACTGGTCCATATTGCTCAGCAAAGCTGTACCATGTCAGTAGTTAGGCAGACTCTTTGGAAATTTTGCTGTTGTTGTTGCTATTATTGTTATTACTACTGTTACTAATAATTTAGCTATTATTATCAGGATTCTTGGCATTTTACATATTCTAGTAACTCGTTTTTAATGTTCACCCAGGAAAAATGAACTGTTAGCTTATTATCTACATATCGTCTTTCTTTCAAGCTGAATTAAGGTAAAGGCTTGTAAAATGTTTAATAACAAAATAGATAACTGCTTTCACAGTATCATTTCCGCTGGACCGTGGACTCTCTTTATTCCTTTGGAAATATTACTGCCATTTTCTCAAGCCTGCTGCTGTCATTACCTGTGCCTCACAAAATTTTAAACTATTAAGAAACAAAAAGCTATTTCCAGCTTAATATAGAACTGTGAAAATCTCTGTATGAAGTTTTTTTCATACACTGAGCTTTGTATTTTATAATAATATAAATATGCAGGCACATTCACTAAGTGGAGCTGTGACTGGGTCTTGAGAGAAATCAAACTTGAAAGCATTCAGACACTTCAGCGTGAGGATGGCTCTGTGGTAACTGACCTGTCTTTGAGGTACAAGAGACCAAAAGAATGTCTGTCTTCAGTTGTCAGTTCAAGTCTCCACCTACCCTAATATTTTATCTCCAATGGTGCCTGTAAATACAAACTTAAGAATAAGTCCTAGGCAAGTGTATATGATTTTTGCCTGCAGTACTCTCTCAGGATCCAATTGTTTTCAGCTCAGGGACATTCTGCGCCAGATGTTGTTTCTGTGCATGCCATAGTCCTCAACAGATTTCTTTCTCCGTGAGCTTGTTTTTGTCTTCCCTTAAAAACTTGACACCATGACAGATGGTCAGGTCTCTTCAGATTATGTGCATACTTCTCAGAAGACAGGGAATCCTTGAGACAAGTAACATCCATTGATCAGTGTTCAAGAACCCCAAAAAGGAAGGAAAGAAAATTACGCATGAGGCACCATTCTTGACATCCTGCAGCTGTATGGAGCAATTCCAGCTGCAAGATGACTGCTCAGGAAACCTAGAAACAGTAGAGCTGAGAGGTCAGAGCAGTTGGTGTTTAAGATGTAGAAAATAGGCACGTGAAAACAGAAAAACAATTTCTGCCTGTGTTTTTTCTGGTTTTAGAACAATTCCATGCATTCAGTTTTTGCCACAAAATGTGCATGCACCCTGATCACTGACTAATGATCTTTATGATGATGATATCATATAGAAGCGACTGTAAGATACATAGTAGCAGCTATTATGGATGTTTTATGGGCACTTTAACAATATACGTGGAAGTTGTATGATGTCAAATAAACTGAATAAAGCAAAATCTCTAGATTTTACCACTAGATGGTTCAGTGGAACATTCAGTCAACATCCTAGACTATTCCTGCATTTCTCTGCTGTGATTTCAAGTAGGCTAAAAAGTATTGATCAGGATGAACAAGGAAAAATATGAATTGTCTAGACCACAGAGTCAGTCTGCCTGGTAGCTGGCTCCTGGGTCCCAAACCTCTCAGTTGCTGGCACCTGCTCACACAAGCCAGTGAGTCCAACACACACCCCGCCCCTGCACTGCCTTCCCTGTGCTCTTGTCCGTAGAGATGCAGAGGTGCTCTCACACCTGGGGCTGGTCCTTAGAGACTCCCTCACCCCACTTGCTCCCAGATCACTTCCCCTACTCACCAGCTGGTTTGGCTTGATCTGTGTAGGGATCACACCCACTCGCACACCCACACAGATCAGTCACTGCACCACAGACACACAAGCCCTCCAGCCTGTGGTCTGCCTCCAGTTGCTGGTTTCACATCCCCATACACGTGTGCACAGACACCCCTCACCCAGGAAAGAATTAGAAAATAGTGTAATAAGAACACAGGTCAGACTGCACTGATCATGCACAGTGCATAACCAGAAAGGCGTTATGACTAGCCAAGTGTGGTAGCTTGCCTTATTATTTGATTACCTCTCTATTTTCTCATTCCTGTCCCTCCCCAAGTCACCTAACTCACTGCCTCTCTCCACTTTTGGCTTGTCCCCTAAACATCCCATAATTAGTCCTGTGCAATCTGGAACTGCTTTTCCCTTACATCCCATTATGTGTCCCACTCCTAAGCAGTGAGCCCCTTAGTCTGAAAGGTGACTGTAGAGTGCTTGATTTGTGTTCCTGCCAGCCTTTGTGCCCCTGTGCTCATCCAGGTGTGCTGATGACCCTTGGCCTGGGAATAGGCCAGCAGGGTCTTATTCAGGGCACCTCTCTCCTCCTATTGTCTCTCAGATCTCCATCATGGGATTTTGTCACATGACATTTTATATGTTATGCTGTTGGATAACTTGTCTCTTAACTACATGAAACACCTGGTCTCTTGGTTGCAATAGCCTGCCATTCCTTCTGCAGGGTGAATTTTAGAAATGTCCCTCAGATAGGAATGGTCATCTGGAGTTGTGCTGTGTCCCTTGGAAGATAAAGCATACCTAACATTTGACCCATAGTGGGAAATAAAAAAGTTCACAAATTTGTAGTGATTTAGCCCCCACTGGGAATTTGAGAAGAGGATATCTAGCCCTAAGCTCTCACAAAATGCTGGAAGGAAAAGTTAAAGACAGGCCAGCAATGATGGCAATGGCAAAATGATAAAAGATCCCTCGCTCCATAAAAATACACTATCCCAGGTTATTTGGTAAATGATGAGCAAAGAGATTGATGAGGTGAAAAGTAGGACTTGGTTCTTTGCATTCACATCAGTCTCACAGAAAACAAAAGGCATTACTTGAAAACAATCAAAAAGAGTGCCAAGATAAGCAGTAGGCAAATTGAACAAAGGAGCCAAGAACCTGAGGCCACTATGCACCAGTGAACAGAACTGATCTATTCATCAAATTGCTACATATAACAGTGGCAAGTGCAAAAGATAAGCTTTTAAGGAAGATAGATCGCATGAGGTAGTTGCTAACTTAGGACAGGACTTAGAATGAAGGCTGCAAGGCAGGTGTAGGTTAGCAGCAGCCAACATTCCTGACAGCAGAATCAAGGATAAAGCACTAGGAAGGGTTTTATCTGATGAAAGAAATGAAGAACTGAAGAACAATTTGAGGGGTCAAAGGATATAGTTCATCAAAAGAAAAGCAGCTACAGGATTTTTCCTTTGCCAGTTGCACAGGCAAGAAGGGAGAGGCTGTTCTGAAGATTTGCATGCTGAGGTCTCTGAACTGCTGAAAATGGTTGCTTATACTGAGCAAAATACTGATTTTATATCAAAAAGGAAAACCAATATAATTTCCCTTAAAATGTATTTCTTAACTGCACCAATAATTTGTTCATTCAAAAAACAAAGCCCAACAAAACTAAGAAAAGCCATACACTAAAATAGTAACACCTCCCTGATTTTCTTCAGAGCCTTTCACAGGGGCCAAAACACATGTTGGTAGAATGGGAGCATGGGATACTATATGCAATAGTTATTAGATATTAGAAAATGTTACTAGATACTAGAACAATATTTAGACAATTGAGCTGTGCTAATGCTACTAAGATAAAAGTGCAATTACTATTCATCAAAAACTTAATAAAACAGCTCCAAAATCCGTGAGGTATTTAACAGGACAGTCCACAATACTAGAGGCTGAAGCACTTTTCCTGCCTCCCCAAAGAGCAAAGAATTGTAGGAGGGTGTTTCAGACTGTCTGAAACCTGTATTTTAATGACTCTTCTTTTTAAAGAAAATGTAAAGGATATTCTGAAGTTTCCGTAGAACCATTCAAGCATCAGAAGGTCACAGTTCCTAGCTCCATAGGTGATGCAGCTTTTCAGAGAAAATGCCAGTCTGTTGGGAAAGCCTCTAGCAAAATAAAACAATATGCGGATGAAAGTTATGAGGATGACCGAAAGGTGAGCAGCAAAGTGCTTTTTAAATCCCCACCTGCTGGCAATATAAAAAGCTGAAACAAACTCTAGCATTGTAATGTTTAAATGATTCAGCTGAAACAGGGAGAAAGTGCTATGGACTGGTTGAATAAACAAACTTTGGAAAATAGGATGCTAAATTGGGGATTGCTTTTCATTTACTGCATGAACTGGGAAAGTCACTCTGACCAAGAGCTGCCAAACCAACTAGTGAATTTGTGTGTCACAGATATTTGCCACTTCACCGGCAGAGGCCCAAAAAGGGCAGATTCCCACCCTCCTAAACATAGGTCCTATTAAAATAAGCTAAAAGTAGGCAGCCCAAAGTTGAGATGTCTAAGGTCCCATTATGGCCCTTAGCTTCCTTTTCTTTGTTTCAGTCCTCTTCAGTAAATATTTCCACCTCATCTGCTCTTTATGGTACACTTGGCAATCCTTGAGGAGGATTCTTGAAACGTCTGACATTCTTGAAATATTGTATCAGAAATGTATTCTTTGCATATTAGTGGTTTTGTCACCTGCCTAGAAATGAGAACAACAAATACTCCAACAACAGGACTGAAGGATTGTCTTTTTTTGAATGTGTGAATGAATGTTTGCACTGATCTTTTCAACAGTTATTCTGAAAAGCTGGGACACAACTGCTCTGAGGAATGGCCTGTGAACCCCACAGGAGCAGCACACATTAGCATGAGTAACTTCTTCAATTTTCCCCTACCAAGGCAAAACTTATTCCCTGAGAAAAGCAATAAATCAGATCACCTGCTCCTTTTTTTCACTGTGGTTAGTAGGTCACATACACTTAAGGATAGATTGTGGCCTCTAGGCATGGGCTTGCTTGGAATACAGTACAGCATGTTCTATAAGAGGAGAGTCACAGAAGGCTTTTCTTTTTTTTTTCTCTGCCTTTTCCACCATGATATTTTTACATCTTTTCTCTATGTCATCCTTTTTTTGAGTGTCCAGAGTTTGAGGAAATGCTAAGAAAATGACCTCAGTAGATATCACATTGTTTCTTTGAGGGCCTTAAAAGAGCAAAATTCCAATGCCATCTTTACTTTTCATACACCTAAATGTAAAAAAATGTCTTTCCAGTGATTCATTATTAAAAAAATCAGAATAAAAACCTATGGAATTTCCACAGTTTATCATCATCTGGGCAACTTTCCTTTTTTTCCTAGGAATGGCAAATCAATAAAATTCACAATGAAAAATTGTATTGTGGAGAAATCCTGAAATCTTGCTTGCCAGATCTACGGTGTTTGTATAGCAAGGTAGAAAAAATCTCTCGAGGGCTTTTCTCATGACAGGACTTGTATGACACATGTTGATAAAGGACAAATGTATTTTGACTTTAATGTATGCCCTCATGAGCTTATACACATAAATCCTATTAATGTTGATGAAAATTACATGGATGCACTGGTAAGACAGTAGACCTCTGGTCAAGTTAAAATGTCTGCAGGAAAAGAGTAGCAAAACAATAGTGTCTGTAAAATGCCTTTTCCCTCAATGCTCCAAAAGATGTTTTTAAATACTCAGCAGTAGTTTTGTGCTTTTTCACTGATGGGAATTTTCAAACCTCGAGTTATTTCATTAGATAATACCACTAGTATTTAAAATGTCAGACTCAAACTGCATTTCCCAGTGTGAATGCTGAATACCAGTGCCTGAAGGAAAGTTTTATGGCATCGATTAACTACAACCGTTTGTAGAACTGACAACGAGCTGCATAAAAGGTTTATTCTGACTTCTAGATGTGAGTATTGTGCATCATTTTTATAACATGCAAGCCAACAATGATGTACTTTGTTATTGCAGGTCAGAACAACTTCACCCCAAGAGATAAATCACAGAAACTGACATTAGCAATCCCAGAACTTTCAAGGCACAGGATAAGAGAGGTCACAGAAGGGATATTTCATTGGGTTTTCAATTGATCCCACTTGCTATTAAGAAAAACAAAATATACCTAAAAGGAAGAACACACAACTCCCATGGAAAGAAGTACTAGTGAAACAGGCCTGACCTGGAATTGTAGAAGTAGGCAAAATATGTGTAATGAATTTAAATGGGAACAGTGTCATATGTCTCTCAAAAGTCCAAAGAATAGGCCCTGTGCAGGTATAAATAGACTTTAAAAAAATGTACCAAGCAAACAAACATGAGTGGTGGTGAAATCAAGACCTGGTCTTAACACTGTTTCCATTCTGGCAGACAATTTTACAAAAAACAGCACATTTTTAGATGACGAATATGCTGCACATATGTTATCATGTCAGCATTTACAGAATGTTAGATTTGATGTTACAATTTGATGTAGCAGTCCAAACCTCAATAAAACCTCTCTTAAAAAGTACTTGTCAGACATAAGAATGCGACAATCGCTCTCTCAGTAATGACCCTCCCCAGTTCAGAAAGACAGTCATGTGGTACAGAGAGATAAAATAATTTACTCAGCATCATTTGAAAGGTCTGCACCTAAACAGGGTTAAAAATGGTTAACAGAATCAGATTTTGGAATCCCAGTTCAGCAGCCCCTATACAGGTTTTTTTTCCTCTATTTCTTGCCAAAAGCCATGAAATCTTTGGGCACTCAAAAGTAAAAAAAGAAAAACCAAAAAACCCCAAAACTCTCAACCAAAATACTTTCTTCTAAAGTTTAGCTGCTTAATATACGTAATGAGATCCATCTGATTATCGTACATTAAATTATCTCAAAGGAGAAAAGTATAAACAGTTTTGCTTGAGAAACAGAATCATGAAGAGTTGAAAACCAAAAGGGTCAAGGTACTTCCCATTATAGCAAAAATTGTGCTATTGGTAACACCAGTTGAAGATGCTTGTTACTCCTGGGTGCTCTGGACAGAGCTCAAGACGGCATAACAGCAACAGGGACGTGCAGAGTAAGACAGATGAGAATACAATACATAAAGACAGGAGAAGATTTAGGTTTATGGACAAACTGTACTGAATCTCACTGTTTGAGAGGTCCTTCTGCAAAATGTATTTGTTTGTAAGTGGCAGACTTCTGGCTAGCTTTTTTCACAGTAAGTCAGCTCTGTGTCAGCCTAAGTCAGATGTTTGAGTACCAAGATCACTTCAAAAAATTTCAACCTCACCCGTAAAGAATTGGATAATTACAATCAAAACTATCTTGCCCTCTCAGGCAGAAATCATGCTGGTAGTTCTGCCAGCATTAGTGACACTACAATGCATTTAAGCTATTCCCAGCAACCCATACAACTGTGGCAGATAATGTAGCAGATAATGTTACCTTTGTGTTCTCTATTGTCCAAGGCAAAACAAATATGCACATGGCTGACTTCAAACACGGCATTTCATAGGTGGTTCTCCTAGCTGGCCAATAATTCTTGATCTGACCGATTCACAGGAGTGAATGATTGTCTATACAGTGACACCTGTATGGAGGGCACAACGCACGTCAATTGGCGAAGTCTGTCCCCTCCTTCCTGTACACGAGATTCCCTTTTTATCCTGCACACCTTTTCCAGTCTCTCACCCCGAAGGCACCGAGTGCAAATGTACATTAGTGCCCTCTCGTGGTCAATGTGGCAAAGTTAAAAGTCCCTCTACTGAAGACGCCCCTGTCGGGCAGTGGGTCCTCGTGTCAGGTTGTAGACAGATTTTGCAGCTCATGTGGTCGAGATCCATCCGCAAAATGCATTTTCCTGGCAGAATTGAATCCTATAAGCATTGAAACAGATCCATGACACACGTGTGTGTTCCCCTAACCTGCAGAGGTGGGTTAAGTACAATGGAGTCACAGGTAATAGCTCTAATGCTAAACCAGGCCACAGATAATGCATTTTGCTTACATCTGTGGCTCCTCAGAGAATGGAGCACCTGTGAATGGTGTCTTCAAAATTCTGAGTCATCTCTGTTGACTGCTTAGGTGTTTGCACAGCAGATCCCTATGGATGTATCTAATCATAAATCACTGTCAATCACTTTTCAGCATTGGCAGCAGTCATTTTCTATTATCAGTTCTAACTCCTGTAAGTATTAATATAATATATAGAATGTCATGAATACTGTAAGGGTCTGGAAATAGAAAAAGAGAAGCTCAGAACTTCAGCTAGTGTAAATTAGTATCAGTACCACGGACCTCATGGATCATACTATTTGAAGTGAAATCTTATTAAGCTTTCTGTGTCTTTTCCCTTAAAGAAATTCCCCTGTCCAATGAACTTTTAGCTTTATATTTAGGCAAAGCTGCCAGTAAATTGACACACACTGGTTTCTTAATTTTTAAAAATTTTGATGACTGTTACCTGCAGTTCCTTGAAATATTTAAACAGCACATTTAAGCCTCCATTGAACATGAATTGGTTAACCATGTGAAAACACACTGCAAAAGAGCTTTCTTGACTGGACTAATGCCAAAGCTATAAACTAATATCTTGGTGCTGAAAGCTATAAACAGCTATATGAGTGGCTTAGGATTGCATCTTAAGAACAATTTGTATGCATTCTTCTGCATAACTGTACATCTGGTGACAATAGAAAACATGGCGCATAAACAGGCACAGCCAGGGTTACACACAATAAATTCAGGTAATCACTGCCCTTTTCTGTGTTGAAGCTTTTGTGGTTCTCTCTTAGACTGAGCCTATGCTAGTACAAAAAACACTAACACAGCTTTCTAGGGCAGACAAGGAGTGAAAAGCAGCTTACAAATTGGCTTTACTACTTTGGGGAGGAATGGATGAAGACCATGGGACAGAATATAATCTGTGGGCTCTGTTACTTCCCTTCAACTTCTGTTATCTGTAAGTATAAGATTTTTGCTTTCTCTGTCACTGTCACCACGGAGACCATGGTTCTCTCAACGGTACAATACAGCCTTGTACCCACCTTTGTGAAACCTGAAGGGAAGTATCCCTTTCAGCCTGTCAAAGACATGTTTGGCAGTACGGGACAAAGAGCCAAAGTAAGAAATAATTACTGAAAAATTATTGGAGTAAAATGATTTTTATACTGTGGTATCTATTTTTAGTAGTAGAAAAAGAAGTCTCTGTAGCATACACCTCATGGGTTCCCATTGCTGACAAAGGCTTTTTTTTCCATATAAATACAGAGGCACCAATTTCTGAGGAATTTGGATTGCTCTGGAACTAAAATGTTCTGCTTACAAGGCAGAAAGACATTTCATGGTGAGTCCTGGAATGCAGAAGTCAAAATGCAGGATGAAGACATAGAGAAGAATCTTTATTTTAAACACAGTGCATTGTGGAGTTACATTGAGGTGTTTATTTCTTTTGCGTCTTTTTTTTTTTTTTTTTCAAACCAACATCTATTCTGGCTAATAAGAATTAAAGTGATACTGCATATTTACAAAAGAACTAATCTGTTACTCTTAGATCTGATAAAGCTTTAGCTCAGGACAGAGAGAGGTGCAATTAGCATATGATGAAGAGTCTGATGTTTGAGCTGTAGGTGGTGGTGTTGCATTGTGGGAGTTTAAGTTCAATGAGGATGGACTACAAAAAAGGACAGAGGTAGAGGTAAATTGGGGTAGCTAATAAATCAGTTGCCTTTGATTTCCTGACAGTAGTCATCTTGCCTTCAACCTCAGTTGCTCACACAACACATTTTGCAAATATGAATAAACATGGAAGTCTTACATTTTGCCATGATTTAGGAACAGAGGTAGAATAGCAATGCAAGTAGAAGTGGACAGGAGCCAGACAAATCATGGGTGAGGTTATCTTTATTAATACAGTGCTCACTGACAATTGTTTTTGTCATTTTGCCTTTTTTAATGTAAACTTATTCTTCAACTGTGTGTTGCATTAGATTTCAAAGTACATTTCACAGTAGCCCTGGTTTTGGTTTCAGTAAACGTCTGTGCAGTCTTGCAGGCAGACTCTAATCTAACACCCAATGGAAATAATCAACTTGAGTAAGTTTTGCATACACAGGAACACCATTGATTTAGCGTTTGTATACAAACTAGGGAAATAAACCATACACCTCTATGAATGAATTTACAGGAATTTTGACTTACATTGTGGATTAGAACTTTTCTGTAAAAACATCAGTCTCACTTCAGTTGTAACTTGTTCTGAGTTACCATTCTGTCTCCCCACTGATTTCCCCAAGGCCTCTGTTTTTTCCTGCATGAAAAAATGATACTTTCAGCTCCAGTCTGTAAAATGCTACCCAAGTGACTTCCTTATGGGGAGTCAAACTGATGGACATGCAAGGATATTGTAATTCTCTTCAGTGTAGCTGCTGCTAGCTGCCTGTAGCAAAGCTCTCATACTCCAGCATCCCTTGTGGACAGACCTGTTGCCAACAAGTCAGTGATGACTGGAAGAATAGTCCCACTTCCCTGCAGCTGTGTGCTGGCTTTGGCTGGGGTAGGGTTAATTTTCTTCACAGTGGCTGGTATGGGGCTGTGTTTTGGATTTGTGTTGAAACTGTGGATAATATAGAGAAGTTGTTGTTGCTGCTGAGCAGGGCTTACACAGAGCTAAGGCCTTTTCTCCTTCTCATACTTCCACACTGGCAAGGGGGCTGGGGATGCATGGGAAGTTTGGGAGGAGATGCAGCCAGGACAGCTGATCCCAACTGATACAAGGAATATTCCATACCATATGACACCATGCTCAGCACATAAAGGGGGGGAAAAGGAAGAAGGACGGACTTTTGGAGTCAAGGTGTTTGTCTTTGAAGGTAATGGCTACACATGATGGGGCCCTGCTCTCCTGGAGATGGCTGAACACCTGCCTGAGTGTGGATAGCAGTGAATTAATTCCTTGCTTTGCTTCTGTGCACTGCTTTTTCTTTCCCTGTTAAACTGCGTTTATCTCAACCCACAAGTTTTCCAGCTTTTACCCTTCCAATTTGCTCCCCGATCCCACTGGTGAGTGAATGGCTGTGTGGAGCTTGGTTGCTGGCTGGGATTAAACCATGACAGGCTGTCAATAATATACCATACATGAGTTCATGTTGTGCATAAAAACTTCTCCAAAACCCCAAATAATGAAAAACATTATTTGGGACCCCCAGCATGTGAACAAAACACTTTTTGCTTCTGAGAGCATCTGAGATTTGGCAATGGGCTAGTGTCTCCCTGCAGTGGCCCCTGAGGAATGGTCCATCTCTCTGCTTCACACAGCAGCTTAGGCACAAGGGCATGAGACATAGTGAGCAGAGACTTTCCAAAGATTTACAGCTGGAAGATGTACCATGGACAGAGAGAAGAAAAAGCAGAGAATATAGAAATCAAACTAGAGCTCCTTGGTCTTTTTAGAAAGAATGTAATCTTCACTGTGTTTTTGTCTAAACATGCCTTAAGGAGCAACAACCTGAGAAGGGCAGAGTTAAACAAAAATTTTCAGGTTGGGAAAGTGTTCAGGATCCAGGAGTCACAGGCACAAATTCAGTCACATGTATAAGTGTAAGCTTAGGATTAAGTAATCAGAGTGCTTACCTAGAGCAATTTCCAGACAAGAACACTATTTAGATGTCACTCTTGGGACATTCAATTCAGACACAGTGCATAACTTAGATTTTTCCTGCTTTGCTGTGCTCTGAGGAAGCCTGCATTGCTCCCAAGTCTTCTGGGGATATAGAAAAGAGAATATGAGGATATTGGGATGAGGAGCTGTCAGTCTCTTAGGCTGTGGTTTTGGTTTTCTTCCCTAGTGACAGAGCTTTTGTGTCCTCCTAGCAGACACTATTCAGCTTAATCATCATTTAAACTGCCAGTTCATTACTCTCCTGAGTCTTCATGCCAGCTAACAGTTTTAGACTTGCTTTTCCCTGATCAGACTAAGACATTCAGACCCCTGTTTAATTTTTCTCTGCTTGATCTCCACAAATGCTGACACATGCTAACTTAACTCAAGCTTGTCATTAACCTAAATAATTATAACAATTGCTAACCTCCATTGAATGTCTTCACAGAGGGGATTTATGGTAGTTTTTGCTATCTGAAAAGTTGGATGTATCTACGTTATTTGTCAGGAAGGTCATTCGTGTCCAAATCAAAAGTGTCACAGATGACATATCTCTGGTAGGACACTGTTTTTAATTAATTTAACTTAATCTACTTAATGGATTTACTTGTAAGTTATCAGAAAATTCACTCACAGCTTATATGCTGTAAATCTGGGTATGATCCATGGAGCCTTTACATACTACATGGAGGCTGTGTCCGTAATTTGTTTTTTTTAAAAATCAATTTTTTGGAATTGTATTCAGCCACGGGTTTGCTGTTTATCATATGAATAACATTAACTTCATCCCTAAGGTTAAAAGGCCAGACAGCTTTAAATCTGAGAAGTTCCTGAGTTTAAGCTGTTGCAATACAATCTCATGTCAGGATTTTTTTTTTTTTTTTAGGTGACCATACCTTTTTCAGTGAAAGAGGGATTAATTTTAGCCAACAATAAAAATAATTTCAGTATCATTGCTCTTTACTTAGCAGATCTTCCTTATTTGCTAAATATGGATCAAATCCGTATAAAAAGATGATTGTTAATTTCCCTGTGGGTTTTCCCATGGCAGTCACCACTGTAGTATGCCAGTACTTCATACTTTTTCCCCCACAACAGTCTTGTTAATTTAATTATTTTTGTTCACATTTTCCAGATGGAAATTGAGACAGAGTGATTGAGTGCAAATTGTTTCCTCACTTTGTGTTGGGCATTATAAATTAAATAGTTCTCATTGATGATAATTTTAGCTGCAAATTCTTAGCTTGTCTGATCACATACTTAAGGCGTAGGAAACAATTAATGAATGCATGTAAAATATGTGACTTCTTCTCTTGCAGCATGTTTTCTAAAGACTGCCACAGTGGCAAGGAACAAATACAGTTTCCTAGGGAATCAATGATTACCTTAAGCATGAGCCCATCCTGTCCTGCTCTAAACATCTCTAGCTCCATTTGCTACTCACCCATCAGCCTTGGCAATGAATGGGGGAATATCATATGGAACCAAGAAACAGACATGAAATTCAAACTGGCACATACAAAGAGAATGGAATAATTGGTATTTAGCTGTAAAAGGCCCAGAGGGATTACTTACTAAAGTTCTTCTAAAACCAGACAGACTCCTTAAGTCCCCAATTATTTAATATACTATCCAAAAGAAAATCTATCTAGGTCTATCTAGGAAAGATCTAAGTAAAATAAACTTAACCTAATTTTAAAAACCCACAAGCAAATACTGTAACGATGGAGGGGAAGGCACTGCCTGTTTTCTACTTTCCCTGTGAATTCACCAAAAAAGAATTGATGAAGAAAGGAACTGTGGCAAAAGCAATTGAGCATAAAGAGCATGGAACTGTGTATACTTCTCTGAATGATCATGGTTTACATCAAAATCAAATGTTGTTTATACTTAAGTGAGATGTGTCTTACTATTCCATGCATTGTCAGTATGACTGTCTCTGTATTTACTTGTTTAATGAAATATAGATCTTGAAATCTTTGCAGTACTTCATCTTCTGACAAAACTCTTTGAAGTGATAGGAGATTATGCTCAACCATGTAATGGGACAGTTTACTTTTGGTTTTAATTAATTTTTTTCTTTCATTTTTAAAAATCAGAAGTATATTACATCCCAAATATTATATGAAAGACAACATTTGGAGGTGCAAGTAGTCATAACAAAAGGCTCTTCAAATTAAAGTAATAGAAAATATTGAAAAATCATGCAAAGCATTCAAGATTTATCTAATTGATTACATGGAGATCCTATGTTTGTAACTCTGCTTTACGAAAATATTATTGTTCTATACAGAAGTTAACATTTAACTAGCTTGGATATCTTGTAAGTGCTTTTGCTATGGCTGTTCCCTTTAATAGGTCTCTAGAGCCACTGAATCCAAATAGGAATTTTTCAGATGACAATGCTTTCCATCAGAAGATCATTATTCTGTTTCTTGCCCAAAAGCACTAAGTACAGAGCAGTAAATAAATAGATATAAGTTCATAAAAGCCCCTGTGCACAGGTGAGACATATCCTGCTCTTCATTCCTGCCCTCTGAACTGTAGATCTATGAAATTCATAGTAAAATTACACAAACCAATTCCTTTCACTTTTACAAAACACAAATTTCATCCCAAGTAGCTCCCATCCTTAACCCATCCCCAGGAAAAGCATTCTGACTGTGACCCTTTTGATTTGTAGTCAGAAAATTCCCACTGAAGTGTCTCTAGAAATCTCAGCCAGGACAGTTGCAAAGGGATCATGAGACAGTCCCTATGGTAACTATATCCCATAAATTTAGGGATTTACAAGTTGATCCTAGCATTTTAAACTCCATTTAGAAACCTAGTAGCAGCTGCTACAGGCCCAGAAATATTGGTGTAATAATAATTTTGTCATGATGCTGCTTTGAAAATTGGTCATGGAGTTGTTCCTCAGCTTGAGTTTCCCAGGGGCGTTAAGATAAAGTGCAATGCAGCTAAGTAATCTTGAAGTGATAGGAGTAGGGATTACTCTGGTAGGGATTACCTCTGGAAGAGAAAGTCACACTCTTCTCACCAGATACAGATGAGAATGTTGATAATAAATCTGACTTAGCAAAGCTTCAGCATCCTTCTGTTTTATCTAAGCAGCAGAATTCAGCTGAGGTCTTTCCAAGCTAATGAGGCCAGCATAGAGGATACTTCCGTGACAGCCGTATAGCACTAGGGAATGTAGCCCAGTCTTTAGCTGTAGTAAATCAGCTCGGTTAGCACCTCACTAAATTGGCAAGTACTGTCATTCTCAAAGCCTCCAATAGCTTCAGGAATCAAGCTGCCACCCCTAACTTTATATGTCTGCTTCAGGACAAAATGAAAATACTTCTCTTAATGCCTTGAAATCCCCTGTCCTCACTCCATTCATTATTACAATGTCTTGAAATTCAGACAAAATTGCTTAACTAACTGAAAAATAATCTCCAGAGATTATGAGATCTGCAACAAAAACAATAAGCAAGTGATCCCTTGAGTAGGGGCTTTGTATCTTCTTTTGCTTACACAAGACCATAGCAGCTTCACAGAAGCTATGGCAGCAGAAGAATCAAATGACAAGAGCACAAAGCCCTACAATTATTGCTAATTACATCTTTAAAATGAGGATTTTCCAATGTAAAAGGGAAATTTGAAATGGATGGGAAGGCTTGCATGAGTTTTCTCACAAAAGGCTTCGTGTGAGCTGTTGATCTGCTTTTGCATCAGTTTTTGTGTGGTTTTTTCTTTTTTATACCTTAGTGACCTAGTCTCATCCCATAAGGGGGAAAGACTTTTTGAGGGGAGATTTTTACATGACATCTCTAAAAACTAGAAATGATGGGCACTTATTTATAAATCTGCATAACAGACATGGACTTTTCTTCTCTATAGACTGAGAGTGTCTCTACCTGTTTAAGTTTCAGAAATGGTTAATGCACAGCTCCAGGGATATCTGCACTATCACTACAGACAGACAATTGGTTTCCCCTTTCTTGGCAGTCACTCATTTTATTATTGTGCTGGGCTGAGCAGATACAGAGGTCTTGGATTTGCCCAGGCCAGAGATTAGATCACATTTAAGTGGCACTGCAATCATAATGTTTCCTTCTCTTCCCCTTCTCACCTTCCAGGTTTGCTTCTTACATATTCTTCAGTTTCCAAAGTCCACTCATTTCTTGCTTATATTTTAAATAGCCCAGCTAAAAGCATCCTGTTTCTTTTCTAAATGGACAGATATTTTTTTCCCCTCTAGATCTTTTCCAGTCTTCATTTTCTGTCTATCATGGCTTTCAGTCAGTCTGCCTGACAAATCCTCTCTCACTCTGCTCCCAAAACCCTGGCTTTTGATCCAGTGTTCAGCCATTTCACCTCTGGGCTTCCAGTCCTGTAACTTGAAGATATAGCAATAAAGCAAGCACAAGTAAGACTAATCTCTGAAATAGACTGGGTAATTCTCCTTCCTATTCTCCCCCAAGGCAAACACATTGACATTTTGAGTTAAGTTAAATTCTGGCTATATAAAAAGAAACTGAAGCTTACCTATAAAGTTTCTAATGGCTAATGCTAAGAGTCTCTCAGAGGGCAAAAACTGGGGCAGAACTTGCAGCAATAAAAAGTAAATTTCTCTGGATAATGGCAGGGAAATCATTCTTCCTCTATACAAGCAAATCTTACTGTGTTTAGAACATTCTGAAGAAAGCTATTAATCCTGGGCCTGACCCATCTTACACTAATGTAAATCAGAAAGAAACTCGTTGAAATCAGAGGACTTACAAAAATGCATTAAAAAATCTTTAATTATTATTAAGGCCAGGGGCCCTTTTGTGAAAATAGGGACTAAACCTCTTCCTCTCCACACATTTGACATTTCTAAACTTGTTAACACGAGAAGCAATGTGATCTAGCATCAGAGCACAGAAATAAGAGCTGGGAGGCTTTAACTTTATTCCTGGCTCTGACAGTAACATATTAGGTGACAATGAGCAGATCATTTCACTTTTGTAAGCCAACACTTCCTCTTTCACCCTTGGTCCTGTTGATCTGTAAATTCTTTGGTCTTAACAGGACCTTCAAAGTATTGTCATAATGTAGCAAACTGACTCTTACAAAGACTAATTCTAAAAGAAAACTCAGCGGGACTTATATACACTGAAGTTACTTAAGAACCATAGAAAACACATATGAAGGTATTGTTTATTAGCACTGGAATTACATAACTCCAGAGCAATGAGGCTGTTTTGTTACTTAGACTAATTTGTTATCAACAGTCACAATATTTTCTTAAGATGACAAGAAATCAGTCTATCTAACTTGCAATTAGGGATTAAAAAAAAAACTTGACAAAAAGATTTGACCTTAATTTAAAAAATTAACTCTCTGACAAAAAGCAAACGAAGTGCATTTTCAGTTTAATTAAAATGCCACAATTACAATGTAAATAATTGTGTTTTATTAATCATCGGCATTCAAGCTTGAGACTGGAGCAATACTAATGATAATTAAGTTGCTGGTGCTGAGTATAGTGCCTTAATAATTACATAGTAGTTAATACAGAATGCTAACTAAAACTGGGAAGTTCTGCATAGCAATTAAGTTATCTCAGGCTGCTAATTAGTTATGTTAATTTAGAACTACTTCAGTTTCCTGTGTAGACTGGGCTTGTTAAACTTCAAGTCCCCATTGTCACTTCTGTCATATGCAACGGAACTGGTGCTCTCTTTCACTTTCCATTGAAGTTTACACAAGAACGTTTCACATCATCAAAGTGGTCTCTAAGGGAGATAGATGCTACAGAATCTTATACGGTACTTCCTAGTTATTTTTCTGGCACGAGCAGGTGGCATGCTTAAAGCTAAGGATGCTTAATCATGACAAAGACCCTTCTAATAATTAATGTCAAGGCAGAATCCACTTTTTAAAGTAATTCTTATTAGTACCTTTTTTACAGGAAGAATAAACAAGGTTATATGAAAGGGATATGAAAAGAATGAGAGCAAGAATCTAAGCTTCATGGATAGACCAGAGACAGAATTAAAAAGTCATAGGTAATTCCTGCTTGCAGTCATAATATTGAGGGCTGTGCTTTAAGATGTGGGCTCTTGAGTCAGGATTTGAGCTCTAAAGCAGACATTGCAAATAGTTTGAGTGCACAAGGTCTCAAAGGTAAAAAGCAATTGAGAAAATACTTTGCAAGGGAAACTGAACTGCCCCCACTTGTCTATTTAGAATTCTTCAGAAATGCAGAAATCAAATGGAGGAAGATTAATGAGTACTTTCCCTGCATTTGCAAGGAATAGCTGTCAGAAAAAGGAAGGCAGAGGTCTGGTCTTCTTTCCAATGCACTTTGCGTGGCTGGAAGTCAGTAACCTAATGCTCCCATTTCCTTTTACTACTGTTAGACTGAGTGGTTGTCCCCTGCTTTGAGAATAGGGTTGGAGTTGTTGCAGATAATCATAAGATCTCCTCTTTGTCTTCTGTTCCTAATTCTAAAAAACCCACCTCCCCCAGTTATGTGTGTACATAACTTTATGTATATACTTTTGGCTCAGCTTTTAATAGTAAGACCAGTTGTTCTTGGGGTATCTATCCCCCTGAGCTGGAAGACAGGGAACAGAATGAAGACCAAATAACCCAAGTGTAAATGGATTAGTGACCTGCTACCCCACTTTACACACAAAAATCGATTGTACTGAGGGAGCTGGTAGAAGTGCTCACCAATCCACTTTCAATCATTTGTCAGCAGTCCTGGCTAACCGGGGAGGTCTCAGTTCACTGGAGGTTAGCAAATGTGATGCCCATCTAGAAGTGGGGCCAGAAGAAGGTTCCATGGAGCTACAGGCCTGTCAGCCTGACCTTGGTGCCAGGGAAGGTCAGTGATTGTCCCCCTGTACTGGGCACTGGTGAGGTGGCACTTCAAGGCCTGTGTCCAGTTCTGAGCTCCTCACTATAAGAAAGACATTGAGTTGCTGGAGTGTGTCTGGAGAAGGACCCTCATGAAGGGTCTGGAGCACAAATCCTATGAGAGGCAGTTGAGGGAGCTGTTTAGCCTGGAGAAAAGGAGACACAGAGAGGATCTTGTTGCTTACTACAACTGCCTCAAAGGAGGCTGTAGTGAGGTTGGTCCCAAGTGACAGGAACCAATGACTGGCAAGTGATTGGACAAGAGAAGCTGTCCTCAAGTTGTACAAGGGAAGGGTCAGATTGAACATCAGGAAAAATTTCTTCACTTGAAGGGTGATCAGACATTGGAACAGACTGCCCAGCAAAGTGGTGAAGTCATCATCCCTGGAGATATGTAAAAGATGTAGATGTAGATGAGGGGCATAGGGACATGGTGTGGTGGACTTGGCAGTGTTAGCATTGTGAGTAAACTCGATCTCAAGTGTCTTTTCCAACCCAAATGATTATGATTCTATGAGTCTCTTCCTTCATGTCTTTAGAGAAACAGTCTGAGTGTGGCCAGCTTGGAGCTGCAGGGAATGTGACTCTTTCTTTTCTCCTTTCTATTGGCAGAGTAAGGGTTACAAAGAAAGATTTTATGCTAATGGAAATATCAAGAGCTTTAAACCCTTATCGTATGTTTTCTAATGCATGTTCATCTCCTATGTTGACTACTTCCTTATATTGTTTTTCACCCAGAGGGTGGCTGGGCACTGGAATAGGCTCCCTAGGGAAGTGGTCACAGCACCACGTTTGACAGAGTTTAAGAACAGTTTGGACAATGGTCTCAGGCACATGATGCAATTCTTGCGGTGTCCTGAGCAGGGCCAGGAACTGGACTCGATGATTCTGATGGGTCCCTTCCAACTCAATATGTCCTATGATTCTATGATTTTATGAACCTTGTAGTCCTCATAGGAAACCATCAGGGCTCCAAAATAATATTTTTTATTTTCATCAAGATGCTACTTGAGTGGAGAACTGACACTTCATTCTGCCATTATTTTCCTAGATTTGTTTCTAACCTTGTTTTTCATGGAAGCAAAATTGTTTTTCAAGAAGCAAATACTATTCAGAGAGGCAGACTTCTGTTTTCAGTGGATAACTTTTCACAGTTATCCACAATTCCAAAAGCAATGAAACCATCACTCAAGCTGGTCAGAAATTTTTAATACTCCAGTTTTATGGAACACACAGCTATCAAGACAGGCTGAAAAACACACATATGCTATCCCATGGAAAAAACACTCCCTGCATACAGCTGGTAACATCCCTTGCAGTATCACGAGGCGTTTTGTAACACAAGCTAATTACATTGCCCAGGGATGCTTATCTCAACCGTAAATTCACAAACAAGGAAACCAAGACCCAGAAGGTTTAAGTAACTTGGTTACCAAGAAATTTGTGGTTAAAGACATTGGTTTTAGAAATCTTTACCAGGTAAAGATTTATGCTCTAATTACCATGCTCTAATTACTGGGCTGTGCTTTTGCAGAGATTCCCCCTTGAAGCACTGCTGCTTTACAACCACACTCCTAGCTATCTGCTGCAGACCATCCAGCTCCTGTCTGTTTGGTTATTTTCATTGACAGAGGCAGTGTCAGCAGAGGCAGTTCATCTCTTTGTTCTGCATGTACAAGCAGGAAGGTCTCTTTTAGGGAACTGTCACATGTGACTTTGCTAGCTGCATGTGAACTACCACAGATAGGAGCACTTCTGACCAGGAAATTTTGAGGCGAGCCACTTCACAAGCTGCCACTGCATGGGAGCTTTGTCTAAAAAGCTGGAATTCAAAACATTCCAAGACCTGAACTGCCTCCTACAGATGAACCATTTCCAAACGTTTTTTATATAGCATAGGGTAAGAACAGTTCAGCTCGTGTGCAGAGGGTCATGCATAGCTTATTTCAGTATCTTCAGCCCAAACATCTCAGCACAGCAAATGTTGGGCCATTCTGAAAATTTCGGTTCTTGTCTGAAGACAGGTCAGCCTGCATCTGCTTCCCCATCAAATCTTTCCCAAAGTACAGACATCTGGACTTTTTCAAAGAAAACGGGAAGGCAATTTGGCATGCAACTCCAAATGTTTCTTAAAATCTTCCCTAGGAACCCTTTGCAGTACAGACCCTTGTGCTTCTGCTGTTCTGCATGTGCTGAAATAAGTGGAATTACACCACTGTAAGATAGAAGCAAGGGCAGGAAATGACCTTATGAGAGGCCCTTCTGGATAGCAATGGTGAGAATGAAGCTGTTAATTATAATACTGCGTGGTGATGAGATTCTGCTGCCAGGTTAATAAATACTCTGATCCAGCATGGTATAGATGCACATCCAGATGTGTTCTTGTCTGTAGAGGCAGCAGAGGGATTTCAAAGTCTGCAGTGTGTCTGCTGGAGACTGAGGAATTATTAATAATGTTAGCAATTTGAATAGTTAAATTGATGAGGGGCTTGGGGAAAATATCAGTAAATTAGAAATTGTTAGAGACATTTGATAAGCATTAAGGTTGAGATTTTTGTTGAAGGACATGTTTATTATAGAGATGACTGAATCCTGTTAGAAATGAAAACACATTTTGTAATATCACTTGACTGAAAGAACAAGGGCACAGATACGTCTGTAAGTACACACACACATTTGAGCACACTGGCAAGCTTTTCAAAGAGACAAGTTTCAGGCAAACAAAATGAGAGCAAAAATTTGAACAGGGTGGGCAGTTGAAACAGAAGCTTTTAACTGCTCCCTGATTTCTTGGGTCAAGTATTGAATATGATAAAAGGGAAAGCAGAACAACATGATTTTCTGTTTGATTCTCTCTCCTGCTGTTTTGTGAATGGAGTGGAGAAGCACTGAAGAGGGGGGTAGGGGAGACAGCGGTCTGAAGAGAGAAGAGAAAAAAAAGACTTCTCAAGGCTTTCAACTTCTGCGCATGAAAAGTTTCAAATACTGTAAAACTAATTATTTTAGGAGAAATGCACTGCTGTATTGTCTAAATGTGCAGACAAAATACTTTTTTTTACCATAATCATCAGAAATCATCCATCTCTAATGTTTTGTAACCTCTTGATTAGCACTAAGTTAATTTGGTGCTTATCAGTCCAGAGCAATGAGAGCATGAAATTAAGTTAGGGCCAAATCTTCATTTCCTTCCTTTGACAACTTCTTTTTGACATAAACAGTCATTCTGTTGAATAATGAATACATTTAAAATAAATGATAACTTTCTGATTTCTGCCGTTATAGAGTATTTCCATGTTATTCAACATGGGATTTTTCTTTGCTGCCTTTTATTTATCCCTTCTCCAAACCCCCTGAATACTTTCTTAAATAGAGCAGGTTCAGTTTCACTCTGGTGTAACTCTCTGGCTTTCCAACTTCCTTTCAAATACAAAATCAGAATTTTGGACTTATTTTCTACTAATACTAATTGATTAAATGATGTTGAATGTAAATGTTTTGTCTCCAGTTTGATGACAAACCACAGTGGTCCAATGAGCAGCTTCTTTTAGTTTTGAAGGCTAAATTTTTCCTCCTCGAATTGTAATATTCCCCCCCCTATTGTCTACAGGAGTTCGTGTTGCTCTCCTGTATCAATATACAGCCTCACAGCCAGGGAGGCTGCACTTCTGAAATTGCCACGTGGAGTCCTTAAGAGGCAGCCTGAAGGCATTGAGGAGTCATCAGCAGGGTTTTCCAGTGATTATCACTCTCCTTAGTCTCCCTTGGATTTTGTGCAGCTGGTAGAGTGCTGCTGCAGTGAAGGTCAGCTACGATGAACGGACCCTGGATGGGTTAAAAGTCGGAACATAACCTCGTGTCTCCTAACAAGGTTTCCCTTCTCTAGAAATTCATGGCACATTTATGAATCTCCTTCTTTCTTCCCCCACCCTTTTTGCTTCTTAGGGAAGTGCATTTTAAAGGGACATTGTTCAGAGGTATTTTGCTAGAAGTGAGTCACCCCACACAGAGAGCTGCTGCATGTCCCAGTCTTATTAAAACAATGAGGACTTTGCTCACTGAAAATGATGCTAACAAGGTCAGGCTTTGCAATGCAAAATGTATCACAATCTTTCTTGCTCCTGTTGCCTTTTCTCCCTGTTTTCCCTACAACATTAGTGGATGCTTCCATTCAAGAGACATTTAAAAAGGGCATTTTTTTGAGGCCATTTGGAATTGCCTTTCTTGACACACCTGATATCCCTACTGAAATCTAATTTGCAGTATGGGGCTTTGTAATTTCATGCTAGAACAGCATAAAATGGAAGAATAACTCATCCAGAAGGAGAGGATTATGTAACAGTAGTGAAGGAGAATCAGCAGAGACAGGGAAGATCCTTTGCAAAGTTGCTGGTTCTGCAATGCCATACACCTGCTAATTGGTTTCAAACAATGGGGAGACACACTGCCAAAAAGTAGAAAAAATGAGAGGGAGAAAATATCTTGGTATTAATACAGCTTACCTAAATTCACTCAGACAAAAAGGTATATATTGCAACTGAATAAAATCCTATATTACTCAAGCTCCATCTCATGAATGCCTGGCTTTGCTTCTATGGACAAGGTGTCACTGGTGTACTTCAGCTGTTGAGAATGAAGAGTGAGACATTTGGTGTGGGGATGTGCTCAGCCTGTTACAAGCAACACCAAACTGAAGCAGGAATTTGAGTGTTAGGAGAGCTGTGACACACCACAGTAAGGATTTGGTGTGAAAGTGTGCTGCGCTAATGGAAGCTGTGGACTCTGGTCCAGAAAGGACTCTCATTAGCAAAGCAAAAGAATTGCTGACAGACACACTGAAGAAACTTTGAAGATTGATGAGCTGGAATTGGAAAGCTCATTAATTATTCCAATACATGGATGCTCTGTGATCACCATTGGAGAACAGGGTAGACAGCCCTGGACAGCGTGCTTTACTTGTCCTGGTATTGCAGTATGTGACAATAGGACTAGTGTGAGAATAGCAATGACACTCAGTGCTGGACAGAGCTATTATACACTTTAGGGTAAGATGACTTCATTAGAAATAAGGTGAGACTTAGTGCACAGAAATAGATCATGTTTCAAAAGAGGCAAGTATTTAACAGAGAGTGATGAAAGGCCCATGGTAGGATTCTAGACTGCTTCTTACCTTCAAAATACCCACAGTAGAGGCATGGAAAAAATATAATGCCAACCTAGGGTGCATGACCACAGGCACAGGCTGGAGAAAAACCAAGGATGGGAATTGCCATGGATAGGAACAGGAGATGGGTGGGAGACCCAAGGACACAGGACTAGAGGAACTCTGCTGCAGGAACTCCACTAGGGTCTTTGTTCATTCTACCATTTTTTAAATGCAGTATGAATTCTTCTTGCTGCTGCTAATATTATGGGGATTGCTGTTTTATCAATCTATGCACCATGATTTCCACATTTGTCTCCTAAATGGCTGCTGTTATCTAAGAATCTCATGTACAATTCAGCTGGAATTGCTCTAACATGCAGAATGCTATGTCATCTAAAACCAGGGTCACTTTACTGTTCATAACAGCTGTCTGAACATTCATTCAGTAAATTTACTAAAAGCATCAGTGCTACCAAGTGCCCTTCACCACTCTGGTAAATACTTTCCTCTTTTGGAAAATGATATATTTCTGTGCACTGTTTAACTCTCAGCTAATTTCTAGTTAAGTAATTTTACCCTGAAAATCTTAATTTTCTTAAAACACCTTCTGATACTTCTTTTCACAACATCTTGCAAGCAAGAGCCACCCTTGTAGGAGCAGTAGGAGCAGGCAGTTTGTAACCATGAAATAGTGACATCCATACTATGTCACACTTGGGCAGACTGGAAGTTGTCAGAGCACAGCAGTATCCTGCCAACTTGACCGTGTTTTCTTCCCCTAACATAAAAGCCTCTCTGGTCAATAAATTTTCTTTCAAAAATGAAAACTTACAAGATAAAAGAAGGCACCTCAGAGAAACAGTAGCAGAGCTGGATATTGGAAACTGGAATTTACTGAAAGAAAGTGAAGATCTGAAGGACAAGTTCAGGTGACTGCGGGCCAGTGAAAACTGAGGACATCAGTAGAAGTCCTACACAGAAAAGTGGATGATGCCAGGGACACACCGAAAAACAAAGACAACAAAATCAAACAGTTAGAACTGCAGAGTAAAAATCTGGATTAAATCAATGCACAGCTGAAGACAGAGATCATAGAAATGTCCTGCCATATTTTTCCATACTAAGATAATAAAATATAGCAAAAGATGGATATATTAGAAACAAAAAATAGGTTTGAAAATAAGAGACATTTGGAATGCTAGCAAATCACACTGGGATTGAAGGAGAAACTGTACGAGCAAGAAAAACTCAGAGCCCACCTGTTAAGGAGTGTATTAGAAGAACTTTACAAGTTCAGGGAAGTTCAGAGAAATTGGATTCTGCCAGTGAAAGGACAACTCTAAGAATTAGCTGAGAAAGATGTACTTTTGGCAGCAGTGATAAGAACAGATCCTGGGCATTTGTCCCCTTACTGCATAAGCATGGTAAAACCAAGCTTCTGGAGACTCTTTGCTCAAAACACAACATTTCTTCTGTAACATTTGGAATATCTCAAAGGTTTTGCTGCTAGTAACAGTTTGCTTTGGACTTTTCTGTTACTATTTTATCAGTAATAACATTCCACTATGTTAAGTGGCAATATATTTGATAAACTGGTGCAAATCCCTATCCATACCTCACCTTTAAAAATGGATTATTACCATCTTAGGAATAAAGGCTCTGCAGGGCTGCCCACATCCATTTACTAATTTTCCCTTGTGCTGGTTCTGACTATGATAGAGTTAAATTTCTTCACAATCGCTTGTGTGATGTTACATTTTAGATTTTCAATTAAAACAGGGATGTTTTCATTATCACTGAGCAGTGCTTACGCAGTGTCAAGGCCTTTTCTGCTTCTCACACTTGCTCACCAGAGATGAGGCTGAAGGTGCGCAAGAAAATGGGAGGGGGCACAGCTGCGACAGCTGACCCAACAGACCCAAAGGATGTCTCACACCACATGAAGCCATGCTCAGTAATAAAACTGGGAGTAGGAGATGGAGGTTGGCATGAGCTGCCATTTCTCAGGGCTCGGCAACAGTCAGTTGGTGGTGAGCAAGTGTTTTCTTCTGGATCACCTTTTTATTTGGTTTTGTTTATTGTTGGGATTTTCCCCCCTCTCTTTGTTGTTTGTACTTCTTCCCCGTATCCCCTTTAAAAAAAAATTAAATTCCCTTTCTCTCGATGCACAATGTTTCCCTCTTGTACCCTTCTGATTTTACCCTTAATCCTACTGGGGTAGAAGTGAACAAGCAGCTGTGTGTTGCTCAGTTGCCTACCAGGGTGAAACCACGCCATCCCTTCTGTGCACTAAAACATGAACTCATATGGGGTGTTTTTAGAAATCAGGTTGACTTTAGATTCCAAGCATAGGTTTGGAGTTTTTTCAATTAGATTGTTTAGCGTGAATATATTTTATAGTAGATAGCTGCATGTATGAAAATCCCAACAGAGAACTCACTGCTTCAGGCAAAAGAGTGAAAAAATGCAGTTTTTGCTAATCTGACTGAAAGTGGGCAAAGTATTTCATCCAGGATCCTGGAATCCACTTCCCTACTAGTCAGCTTCTAAGTTTTTTCACTTACAGATCACACTGCAGATTGCAGAGTATATATTTTCTCCAGACTTTTAGAAAGAGTATGGAGGAACTTAAATATGTGGGAGGGTATTTTAGTTTAGGCTGGCCAAGAAGGGCTTTCATTAGTGGACATTAATTTACACAGTGCATATTTACATTTGACTAAAAGCTTTTGTTTGTGCATCTAGAACAATAGCCAGTGGAACTTTTTAAAGACAAGTAAATAAATACATGTCATTTTTGTGGATGAAAAGTTAAATCTTAAAGACCAATACGGCAGCTGGCCAACTGGTAATCACGCTGAGCCTTTGAGTTATCCCTGACATTTATGTACAAAGCAGGTAGACAATGCTTGCCAGGCAGAAGCTGGTAAACAAACAGTTCACTGAACAAATACGATAGAGGGGGAAAAGATTCTGAGACGGTGAAGGGAATGTTGTGATTCCAGCACATCATTTTCACTGTAGCTTGTAGCAGTGACAGTGGAGAAAAATTCCAGAGATGAAAAGCCTAGAACAACCCCTTAATCTCTTCTGTGCCTGTCCTGTGTGACAAGCCACCCTTTGAAATTGGAAGAGATACAGTCTAGATGAGGGAAGTTTGAGCATAAAGAGATTGGGCAACACTCAGAGGTAAGATGAAGTCAGAACAAAGAATTTAAGATGCTGAACTGTGACTCAGAGAAGCTAAATTTTCTTCCTGCGTCCTTCCTCCTTTTCCTCTGGTAAGTCACTTAATCTCTCCATATCTTGGTTCCCCAACTGAATAATGAGGCAGTAATGTTAAATAGTGTGTTTATTTTCATACTTGAGAGCATTTGTTTGTTTGTTTTAAACTAGAAAAGGTTTACAGAACTGAAGGAGGGAATGATAAGTTAAATGTTGAAAGAACAAAGTGGAGGGGGCAAAAAGGAGTTGTGGCAAAGGCTGAGGGTAGAAATCTGTTACTCTGGATCAACAACATCAGTCAGAACAGCTTATGTAAATATTGTTTCATCAGAGAAAATGCCTGGTACACTTAGAACTCAATCTAACTAGAGACCTTTAAGTACTATTGTTATCGGGTAATACCAATACTGAGATGTGAACTGCCTGTACAGAGGTGCCAAGCTAGTCTGAACTGTACTACCTGTTATTCATTAACAATTGCACCTGTACAATGCCAGACTGATGGTACCTAAGTCTTGTTACCCAGAGCCACAGGGTGAACTATGAGAAAAACAAATTTTCAGGAGGGTCAAAGCTAAAAATGAAAAATGGTCACAAAGAAAGTGTTCCAGAAATATGTCCTGAGAAGAGTCACAGAAGATTATTCTGCAGTGGGGTAGATAGCTTTGTCACTTTCATTTTCAGCAGACCATCCCAACTAGCTTCAGCTGCTGTCCTGTATCCATAACACACATAAAGTCTGAGGGTGGCTTACATAAAACTTCCAAGGCTTCTGCAGGAGCCCACAGCAGCATTACAGTTTGCAAATGTATTATACAGCATGAAATTTTTACTTCATGTAATGTGCAAATGTTTGGTGAATTCTGCACAGAGAGAAAACAAATCTTTTGCTGATTTTGATAAACTATTTCAATAGCAGTATTTACAGGTCATACTAAAATTGGAGTTTTTTTCTGGTAAACCATGGATTAAGAACAAGAATGAAGAAAAATCACAAATGCAGCACTGTCCTTTCTACAACTGGCAGTCTTTATGAATGGTGTACAAAGGCTCAGAAAATCCTATGATGTTTCTGTCTTCCCTATCTTTATTTTAGGGGAGAAAAAAAAAAAAAAAGGAAAGAAAATTTTGTGTTTGGTTATCACATAAAAAAGCAAAGTTGTATTTTTAATTCACACATTCTTTGTGTTCTGAATGTAGCTGTAGGGCTGAATTCCTGCAGGGGAAATCTCTATAATTACAGTCAGGTGACACCACCTTCGTGTTGAAGGCACCAATATGTGCCGGGAAGTGCTACACGATGCTATAAGCAGCAGAAGGGAAGCCAAGCAAAAAGTGACTTGAAACAGGTACATGAGCATATGTGTTATACAAATCTGTTATATCTGTGTGTCATATAAACTTTTGCTTTCTTCACAGTTTATTAGAACTTTGGTTAAAACCACACTTAGAGCAGCAATCCATTGCTTTTAAATTACAATTTTCTTAATCTGAAAAATTTACATACAAAGATGATGAAAGGTAGTTTTTCTTACCTGCCTTATTTCATTGCTTTTACTGGCATTCATTCTTTCCAAGTGCATTCCTGCAGACAACTTGAGATGGGCATGAGGCCTCTGGAAGGTTTAGGTGCATACACACTTCTGCAGTTATTCTAACTAGAAGACCATTGTGTCTTAACCAGCCAGTGATTGACAGCAAAGTTAACCTGAGACAGAGCAGGCTGGTGCTGTGTTGCACACTCAGCTTGGTATGTGGCCAGTGCTGTGCTGCACTTATCCCCTGGCCACAGGAGAACTCCAGCCTGCTGGGGAATGAAGGGGCCTGCTGGCAGCTCCCAGGTCGCACCAATGATTACACCACTTGCATTTCCTGTAGCTTAAAACACTCTTCCACCTTTTCTGTCTTTCTCCAGTCTTTCAAAAAATAGAAAGGAATGATGGACACACTCTCTAAGTAACACTTTTCTTTTATTATTTCTTCCTGTAAAATACAGAATATATATTACAGATTGCAGTAAGAGATGAAGACCTTGACCAAAAGGATCTTTTGTCCTAAACATTCTGTCCATGGTCACAGATGACTCTGTCCTTGAGCATGCAGAATTATAACACTCCACTGGTGCATTAATATTACCTGGCTTGGGAGTGGAGAGATCAAACCACTTACTGAGATCATAGAGCCTATAGAAACTGAACTTAGATCTTCAACAAGTCTAAGAAGATGCCTTTTCTCTTGTGTTTAAAGCAATTAGCTTTAAACACAAGATGAATACCTCACTAGAAGTCTCCCTTGCAGGAAGAAAGTAATTTTCTTCTTCATTCACATACTTATGTGACTGAACACTAAGGTGACACTTTACATGGTGACACCTAATAGTGAACAGAAGTGGGAGCTGGGAAATGCTTCAAATGTTCAGCTACAGATGTTGACTTGTCCAGTCTTGATGTTTGAGAATGCTCAAGCTGGCTCAGTATCTAATTGCTTTACCTCAGCACTGTCTCAAGTACCATAACAACTTTGAAGTTGTTGGAACAAACCTGCTAAAAAGCTGCTGAATGTGCTGCATTTTCAGAGGTGCTGCGCTCCTGCAGCTCCTGTTGACTTCCCTGAGCCTGAGCTAAGGCAGCTCTGCAGAGAAGCAAAACTGCTGTCCCTCCCTGGACAGGGCTCCAGACCCTTTTTGTATATCTGTGCTGACTCAGAGGAGGCTGAGGATCTGCCCACAAAGAAATCAGAGTCAGTACATATAAAAATCTTCTCACTGCAGGCACCAAGTGTATCTCTGTGCAACGTGCCCTGTCCCCCACAACCTGTCATGTTCAGCAAGAAATACTCCCAAGCAAAGATGGAAATAGTAAATCAGGCTATTGAATTATTTGAAAATAATCTTTTCCAAAGGGAATATAGGCTACAGACTTTTAAGAAGACGGGACTTGAGAGCTGAGAAGTGTATCTAGCATGTCAATGTGGTAATGAAGTTAGTTCTGCACTGTTTGGAAAACAGCAAATTTCCTTGCAAGGTTTGTGATTAAACATCTAACAGAAAATAATGATTTCCTTGCAGGCAGTTAGGCACCAAATATAAAGACATAGGGAAAGAACCCACCAGGGAAAGAACCTACTAAAAATCACTACTGAAAGCCACTGTTATTGTAGAGTCCTCATAATATTCACCGTTAATTATAAAAACTAAGATCTATAAAACTGAAATACCCAGTAGGAGAAAGTATGCCATTTAACATGCAGAAATCCTTTTACACACAGAAAATTGGTGCCTCTTCTGTAAAAAACAGCAGCTGGAAAGAGGGGAGAGCACACTGATTTGCATGTAAATCACGTGATCAAGGAGGATCAACAAAGCAGCTACATTAGAAAGGAGAAAAACTATGTTTTTCTGGAAATATGTGTAAAAATCTATCATGAACTTGTGTAAGCAGAAGAGCATTATTTGCTTGCCTGGGGATGGAGTGGGAAAGAAAGAATTCCTGACCAGAAATTCACTACTTAAGAATTAAGAAATTTGTACTACTTGTGCCTACACAAAATATTAGATCAAATGGGAAATGTAACAAATCAACTATGATTTGGAAGATAGCTGAAAAAAATCTGGCTTATTACAATTACCCTAAAATAACATTCTTTCCATTTTGAAGGAAGTTGTCACTTCTTCCTGTGTCATTTCCCTCTTATTTTTCATTGTTTCTTCCCTTCCATTAATTTATATTTTGGTGAGGACAGGCATCCAAGAGGAGTTGAGAGGATGCAACTCAATAAAAACAAACAGGTCACCACACTTACACAAGAATAATGAACTGCAGAAACATAAGATGAGGAAGAACAAATTAAATAACTGCATGTCAGAGATTTGGATATTAACAATGTTATGCTGCTGTAAAATAGGTAAACCCTTATTGCAATTTGTAGCCCATGTTATACTCTACAAAACCTTTAGCAATTCTTCAGCTCTCCTTGAAGCTGTCTTTGGACAGCTGCACATCTGAGATGGGATGGGACACAGCCAATTTTGGACACATCATGGAAGACACGGTCCTACTGGGAAAAAAGTAGAGGAATACAACAATAATTATCAGGCTTCATAAAGATATACTTGTTAGAAAAGGCTGAAGGAATTAGGATAGGTTTAATCTGATATTCCTCTGAATAGCTGAACATCAGAGAAAAGAAATCTAAGAGGTAAAACAATAGTATCTTTCAAACATATAAAAAGTAATTTCAATAAAAGGAACAGGCGATTTTCTGTGTTTGCTGTGCACAGGACAGAGACATTCTGCTCTTCTAACTGTTTGCTTCTCTCTTTTGAAGTGTTGTCTGGAAATGGACATGTTACCAAAATAATACTAAATACAGTTTTGTGCTGTTACAATTTTCCTGGTGCCTTAAAAATACACTTAAAAAATACAATTTGGGAAAAGTATGGCAGAACTGGAGAAAAAGGAGGAAGTCTTCTCATGATTGTAGATTGCTCTCCTCCTCTGAAGCAGCTGGTGTCTGAAATTGTTTTCAAAGAACCTTTTCCTCATGTCTATGCTGAATGAACCTACAGAAAAACCTTGCACAAACTTGATTTGAAATGAAATAACCCCCGATTTGGAGTGAACTGTGTGATGAAGATGTAGTTATAAAATAAATAATGATTCAGCTCTAACTTTCAATTTTGTCCTTATTAAGTTGCTCAACCAGGTGTTGAAGCCAATAGAATTTGCTTTTCCTCTGCTGGAAAGCTATTTTGAGTGCAGTGTGACTGAAGAATAGCCACTTATTAGCTGCTCAGCAGTGCTCTCAGCTTTGCTGCTAGAATCCCCCAAAATTGCTCCAACAATGCTTTTGCCAATACTCATCTGGCTCAATCAGCAGCTCTAACACTGGAGTATGAAATTCTGCAGTGGTTGTGAGGGTGGTAAGCAGCCTGCTGTTTAACAGCTCTGCTTCATGATGTGGTGTCAGGAGGGAGGCAGTGCTGATTTTGATCTTCAGTCTGTATTTAATTGTTTCTCCCTTCAATTTATCCTCTTCTAGTCTCAGTGCAGGATCCATCCTGACTGAAATTTCCGGTAATGTTGTGTGCTGTTACAGAGTTGCCATGTTTCATGCTGGAGCCATCTTTCCTTCATGATGGGGGATGTAATTCTTTTGCATTCCAATTGGACTATGAGGATTAATTAAAATTTGCAACGCACTGAGAGTACCTTGTATGCCACTGAAGTGGAAATTATTGTCTGTTACAGCCAGTCCGAGCACCATCTGGGATTTCCATGTTCCTGTTTCAGCTCAGTTGTACATTACCAAGCTTGATCTGGCACCATGAACAAAAGATCAGCATTGCAGTTCCCTTCTGCGTTTGGTGCTGTGTCCAGCCCCTGTGTAAGTCTGCATACATCCCAACAAGCTGTGCTCAGCACACCAGGTATAGCTTGGATCCACAAGTGTTGGTTCCACAACGCAGTGGATCCCTTTGGCCTTCTCCACTGTCACGCGTGCCCACAATTAACTTCAAGTCAGCTTTGGGAGACTATATAAGAAATGATGGTGGAATTGGGCTCTGCATTTCGCAAGAGATGTTTTTTCCAATGCAACAGAACCGTCCCTTTGCATGGTGTCTAAAGTCCTATGGACATGGCAAAAAGGGCTGACACTATCTGATATCCAAGCCAGCAGCAGAAGTGATGCAGAGCCATCCCATAGTACTCTTGTATGTTCATAATGCCTACAAAACTTAACCCAAAACCTGTTTTGCCAGTTCACTGTGAGATTCTCTGCAGGGCCAGGTGAACATCTCTTAACTGGACAAATCCCAGCTGTGCTTTATTACTCTGCTTTTATGCACTGGCTTTTGCTCAGCTAAGAGCACATTTTGAAACCTTCTTGTGACTTCACTGTCTTTTTAAGCCTGTCTAAGCCAGCGAGGTTAAATGACTATGGGAACTCCTGCAGTATCATGAGAGATACTCAAAATGTTACCACCCAACTCACTTGTGATCTTTCCCTGGGGAAGAAATGAGCTAACAAAGAGTTAGAAGTTTACTTCCTAATGGAAGGATTCTAATTCATCTTACCTAAATAAACTGAGAGGCTTGACCGTCCTAAGAGTGCACTATTTTCAAAGAGGTACAAATGTAGTCCTCTCACGGCACTAATTACTACCATTTACATGTTTAAACTGTCATCTGACAGGTTTCAGTTTTAAAGTCAGACCCCAATGCTGAGTGCTAAATAAACACCTAACAAAAGTCAGACACTATCCACCTGAGCTTCAAGTTCCCTCACTTCCCCCATAGCATCAGACTCCCCTTAGCCTTTGAAGTGTCCCTTCTGGGTTTTTGAACAAGCACAGAATTAATTTGGCAGGAATTCTTCTGCAACTGTTCCTCAGTGAGGGCAGCATCATATGCATTACTCTCCTCCTGTGCCACCTTGAGACACTAGTTTCTGATTTTATGAAGAAAAGCTTAGGTGCTATCTACAGCCTCACATTCTGGAGCTAGCCTAGGGAGAAATGTCTATTTGATAATTTTCATGCAATCCCACTGTGTGGATGTGTATTTGTTTGTCTCTACACATCTACAACCAGCTGTCTGGTTTTAATCAATTTTTACCTAATGTCTTCAGAGATATTAAGCTCTTTAAAATTACATTAAAAGAGGCAAGCGGGCCTACCACAAATCTGAAGGGTCAGTGAAAAAACTGGGAACAGAGAGAGACTGGAAATGAGAAAGAAAGAAAGAATGATACTGGAGAAACTGATGTCTAAATGTTTATTACAAGATAAAGGCAATTTATTGTTATTATAGCTTCTTTGATTACCTTTCAACCTTTTCTTAACGATGCCCATATGTTACAAGTAAGAGAGTTTTACGACTTTTGTTGTCTCAGCTTTCCCATGGCTTACATTCCCGCTTAATTACTACGCTGACACCAGGCGCGTCGCCGACTGTTTTTGCCTGGTTGCGGTGATCCCCGGGGAACCAACCCGCCCGTCCCAGGACGGAGGCCGGGTGCCGTTCCGGAGATGTCCGCCGGGTGGCGGTGCCACCACTGCTGTGCCACTTCCAGGCCACCTGCAAGCACCGATTTAACGAAAGGGGGGACGTTGTTTAACAACAAATCCCTGAAAAAAATGTTTAGAATGGCTTAAAATGGTGCATAGAAGTAAGTTATTAGAGTCTATATTGATTTCCTGAGAACCAGGAATAATAAACCAGGAAAATAAAAAATGATGTTAGAAAGTGCTAGCACTGTCAGGAAGGGACAACGCTCACTTTAGTCACTGCGTATCTCTGTATGGGGAAAACAAATCCCAAGAATTTCTAAGTTAATAGTATTTTTTTTCTGTTGATACAAATTTCATAGAAGCAATAATGTCTTCTCCTGTCTGATCTCTTTGAAATTATTGCAACTATATGAGGTCTTTGAATGAATTTGACAGTGAGTAAAACTGTAACTGCTTATGACTAAGCCAAAACTAATTTCCTAGCTTGTATGATTATAGACGTACTCATACCAATGAAGCTTGTTAACACTCTTTTCCCTCCATCCTGCCCTCACGATATCAAGACTGTAATGATGCAATGATGTTAAGACTTTCTCCCTGCAGAGAAAGACTTGTGGGTCATGGTTGATGGCAAACTGAACATGAGCCAGCAGTGTGTGCAAAGCCAACCGTGTCCTGGGCTGCATCAAAAGGAGTGTGGCCAGCAGGGTGAGGGAATTGATTCTTGCCCTCTACTCCACTCTTGTAAGACTCCACCTGGAGTACTGCACACACCTCTGGTGTCCTCAGCATAAGAAGGAAATGGAACTCTTGGAGCAAGTCCAGAAAAGGGTCATGAAGTTGATAAAGGAGACTGGAGCACCTGCCCTACAAACACAGGCTGAGAAAGTGAGGGCTGTTCAGCCTGGAGAAGATTGTGGGGAGACCTCATAGCACCCTTCTGGTATCTCAGGGGGGCCTACAGGCAAGCTGGGTAGGTACTCCTTGTGAGGAGCTGTAGTGACAGGACAAGGAATAATGGACACAAATTGAAAGAGGGGAAGTTTAGCTTAGATATTAGGAATAAATTCTTTACTGTACTTTACCATCTTACTGGATGGTAAGGCACTGAAAGAGGTTGCCCAGAGAAGCTGTGGGTGCCCCATCACTGGCAGTGTTCAAAGCCGGGTTGGACGGAGCTCTGAACACCCTGGTCTAGTGGGAGCTGTCCCTGCCATGCCACAGGCATTGGAACTGGATGATCTCTAAGGCCCGTTTCAACCCCGTAACATTCTATGATTCTATGAAGTAAAAAAGATGAGGCTGTTCCCACTGCAAGAAGATGTTACAGTGGAGCAAAAAAAAAAAAAAAAAGCTGGTGCTATATTTGGAGCGTTCCTAATTGCAGTGTGCTATTTCTAGCTGCTGAAATCCGTGCTAGAATTTTAATTAAGGGCTAAAATTGTGCAGCAGATTCTGACAACAGGAAACAGCCCTAACAACGGGAAACAGTTACGTTATTTAAATAGGCTTTGAAATAATCAGATTTTATCTCCCGAAGCAGCACTCGGATGAATATTAAAGGTGTTTTTGTTCTCCCGGAAAGGGCTGCGCTTTTTCAGCGACCTGTGGGAAACCACTGGGGCCATGCCAGGCAGTGAGATATTCGCTTTCCCACACGGCACCCACGATCGGCAAAGCGTGGCCGGGGAGCGCCGCCCTACCAGCAGGGTGCCCCGGGCATGCAGGAACGGTGCCCCCGGCCCAAGATGGCGGCCTGAGGCGCCGCGCCCGCCCCGTCTCCGCCGCAGCGCCGCAGCGCCCCCTACCGGCCGCGGTGCCCCCGCAGTCGCGCGCTCCACCGCGGTGGCCGCAGCGCAGAACAGCGCATGCACAGGACGGCTCCACACCTCCCCACCCCGTGCGTGACAAGCGCATGCGCAAAAGGGCGCCGCTGCGCTGCCCCGGGGGCGGGGCCGGGCGGGTCAGGTGACGCGGGGCTCGCGCTGAGTGACGGGTGGCGGGACCGGGAGCGGCGTCGGCGGCCTGGCGGGGCGGGAAGAGGAGGAGGAGGAGGAAGGGTCTCGGCCGCGGCCCCGGCGAGGCACCATGGCGACCACCGTCACCACCCAGCGGGGCCCGGTGAGTGCTGCGGGCGTGGCTCCGCCGCGGGGCCTGCTCAGGGGTATCTCCTGTTACCGCTGGCCGCACTGGGCGGGCGAGGCCCGGCTTGGAGACCCCGATGGGCCCACCCGGCCTCTGGCAGGGCCAGTATGAGAGGGAGACTCCGTGTCTCCCATCGTGCCCCAGCTCCGGCTGCACCGGAGGAGGGAGAGAAAAAGCCCTCTCTTCTTCTCCGGGCTCCCGGTTGGGCGGGGGAAGGAGGTCTGCCTCGTCTCCCGGTTCCCCGCCTGCGAAGAGGCTTTGGGAAAGGGGAGGGGAAAGTCCCTCCTAACTGTGCGGAGTCGTTGAGGCGGCTGTTCTGCGCATTCTTTGTCCAGAGGCCTTTCGAAGGAGGGAACGGCTTACGCTGAACCGGAGCTAAACCGCTTTTCCTTGGAAGCAGAGCGCAGCTCCGCGTGCTCGCAGCTCGGCGGAGCAGGGTCGGGCCGCTGTCCCTGGAGCAGCCGCCCGAAAGCTGCAACGACGCATCCAGTATAGGATGTAGGCGTGCGTGTTGGACGGGAGCTGAGCCGTCGTAAAACCAATTTACCAGCCTTCTGGGAGGTGGTGCTGACAGTTTATTGGGAATATGTTACTGTGTGGTTTTGCCCAGGGGTAATCATACCTTACACCGAGATGTTCTACATGTGTCGTGTTACAACATCAGCTCTCGACGGATATGCTCTTCCTGTCTGAAAGGATCTGGCAGTCATTGACAATGATATTGCTTAGCAGGTGAAATGAGGGGTTTTTTTAAAACAATAAATTTACACTGCTGTATTTTATTATGTAGAAACAGCTACTTTTAATTTTTTTTTAAAATCTGTGTGGCCTTGTAGAAGGAACAGCGAGGTGAATTACTGCTAATCTTGAAAAACTGTACTGCTGTCAGTTGTTCCCTTATGACAGTAATATGATATGGTAATCAATTTTATTCCTTAAAATGCCTTATTTGTCTTACTTATCATAACTGCCTAGTGTTTCTTGAATGTTTTAAAGGAGCTGCATTTTGGCCTTAGAATGTTATTCTTCTAGATGTCTTGTTCTAGAATTTCCCAGGTACTCCTGTATAATCTCTTGGCAATCTTTTGTTTCCTAAACTTGATTGAAGCCTGATGAGTGGAAAGGCATATGATGATTTAACTCATACAATTTTGACTTTCTGGGCTTCAGGTTTTGGGGTTTTTTTTTAATGTGTTCTTAACATTGTTGTATATGCTTTTCTTCTTTTCCCACTTTAGAGAATTGAATGTTTTCAAATGAATGAATAAATTATGCAATATTAAGTAGCCATTCACAGCTGGGCATGTTGATGCAGTACTTTCTTAATTCTCTCCAGAGAAGAAGATAGAATTCTGCTTATTTCAATACATGCAACTGCATTACAAATGAATAGCCACTAAATGGTGCTAAAGGATTGGGAAACATAATTTTCTTTAGTGTGGAGAGAACAGTACTGTCTTTCTGTTTGAACAAGCAAGAAAATATTCAAGGTTGTTTCATGTGGGTAAGAAAATAAAGTGGGTTGTTACCTGTCTTTTTCTTATACCTGCATTTTCTAATTTGTGATGATGCTTACTTGGTGTGTAATTGAAATTTCTGATTACTGTTTAGTTTTTCAGATGAAACAGAATTCATCCTCTCTGTTACTGTAAATACTCTGTTAGAATGTAGGTATCTCTGACCTTTTTCAGGATGTTCTGGAATTAGCATATTTTCACATTTTGTGATCTTCTGTGAGCAAAACAGCTTTTAAAATCTAAACTGTAGTTGAATATGTAAGGGCTGTTAAATGATACCTTTTACAAGTGAAAGTATTAATAAATGGTGTGACCAAGCTTTAGATTAAGACTGAGCCACCAAAACTTTGTATTTGTGATTCCTCAGCTAGCCAGTCATACCCAAAATTACTCTCCATGGTTATTCTCCATGATTATCCACCATGCTGGCAAATATGTCAGGTCCTCCAAAATTAGATCAAGTACCAAGATAGGACTGCATAGATTTCTGCTCCTAATTTCTGTAATAATAATCACTGCTCTGATGAATAGTGACTCTGATGAGTTTTGTTTTGAGACTTTTCAAAACTTTTTATGGGCACTTGTCAAAAGTCCCTTTCCAGCTTTCTTGTAGGCTGCTTCAGGGACTGGAAGGTGTTCTGGGGTCTCCCCAGAGCATTCTCTTCTCCAGGCATAGACACAGATGTCATATGGACACTCATTCTATCTTTAATTTTTAACTCATGTTTGTGTACCATAGTTCCTGCCATACTTAGCAGATAGTTTTTACCCCCTCCTTGTTTCATGTAAAATCTGTCCTGTTTCAGTTTAATAATTGAGATGTCCTTTCTCTTTGTGTTGTATCTCAGAAGAGAACCTGGCTCTGTTTTCTCAATGATTTCTTCACAGATACTAGAAAGCTGCTATAAAGCGCATTCTAATTTTCTTCTATTCTAAACAAATCCTCAGCCTGTCCTCTCAAGTGCTCCAGCCCTTTTCATGGGCCTTCTTGGTGGATCTTTGCTGGCCTCCCTGAAATTCAAAATTTTTCATGTACTGCTGGGCCCCAAACTGTCACAGTGTTTCAGGTGTGGTTCAGCAGTTGTTTCTTTTCCTCAGCCCGTTGGCTGGGTTCTTGTTGATCCAGTGTCGTTTTCTGTTAGGATTCATTACTGCAAGAATCCTCTGCTCATCTGTGTTTTGCTTGCTCTCCACCTCTGTAGAGGTACAGGCAGTCCTGCCAGTTGTTCTCCAGTTTGTACCAGTGCCAAGGATTTTTCTGGCCAAAGTACAGGTCTTTGCCCTTGTTGAATTTCATGAGATTCTTTCCAGTGAATTCTTCCATCTCTCTAGTTGGTCCTGTCCTCAATTATACCAGTAATTTCTCAAAAAATTTAATGTCATCCTCAAAACTGATAAGGATACCATCTGTCTGCACCTTTGGTTACTGAGAAAAAATATTAGACCCATAAATTAGCTTCAGTACAGACCTCTGAACAGCTTCACTTTTAACCAACCTTGTAGTGTTGTTAACCACTGAACTTCATCTGAGCTGAGTGCCTTACGCAGATTTTCATCCATCCAGTAGTCCATCCATTCATATTGTAATGATCCAGCTTTGATACCTTTTGCACTTTCCTCAGTCATATATTCTTGTAATTTTATTGGAGAAGGTAGATGGCTCATCAACTTTTTGTCCTTTTAAAGCCTTGGTAAGGGCTGGCTATTCCTAGTCCCTGTTTGTTTTTTCCTTTATGTGTCAAGGAATGTCTTTCAGAAGCACTTGCTCCATGAATGTCTTAGTGACTGAAGTGAAGCTGATCTGCCTTAGGTTCCTCAGGTCATCTTTCTTGCCCTTTGGAAAGCTGGGTATGAGATTTGTCTTTCTTCAGTTATAGGGGAGTTCCTCTAATCCCTATGACCTTTCAAAGATGTTAGAGAGCAGCCTTGAACAAATATCAGCTATTTCAGGACCTCAGGTACCAATTTTTTCTTCAGTGTGCAAAGCATAGAATAATAGTTCAAAATTGTCTCATTCACTTTTCTTTCTTAAAAACAGTAAAACCATTTAGAGGAAAATGGTTAGAACTTTTTTGAGTAGTTAGGTGTTTAAAGCTCTTTGATGTTTTGAAGAAGTTTCGTGTTAAACTTCCTTGGTAATTGCTAGTGTGGAAACCTTAATTATGGTTCCCTGAGTGTATTGTACCTAGGTAAATGTTTCTGTTTCTCAGGGCATTTGTGGCTGTTCTTGGCTCTGTGTCTCTGTCCCTTCCTTACACAGGTGCCAGTACTTGCAGCATGAGTGAGTTGAGGGTTCTGACAACTTCCCTCCCATTCTCTTTACCTCCAACCCTTATTTTGCTTTCTTCTGATCACCCCTTTGCACTGACACACTTTACAACTTTCTGGCACCGTTGCATGTTGCATAAGAAACAGGAAGGTAAGACTGAGACAGCCCCATCCTTAGTTACATCAAATAGCTGTAGAGCATCACACCACCTTCAGTTTGAAGAAGTTGAGATGCAGTTTTTATACCTGCAGCATTCTACTTAAAGATCCACAAAACTACCTCTTAGATGGTTGTAGCAGATGGGAAGGGCAATATTATTCTATTTCTAGATAATCTACATTTTTGATATGCAATGCTGTCGGTAAACTTCATTAGGAAATGATTATAAGGCAGGCTTATTTTTAATGAATGCCTGCTCAACATTTGTCTTTTTCTTTTTAATTGTAGTCCTATCCCTGTCTTATTGCTAAATGGAATTAATTTTTTCTTCTGCAGTTAGTGCAGAACACGCTTGAATTTCCCATTCTTTCTGAAGTGCCGTTATGATGAGGGAAGTGTGTTTGCTTTAAAGTGGTTGTCGAGTAGGATCAGTGACACAAGCTTGTCACGTATGTTCTTGCTTTTAAAACAAAAACTGTGATTGAATTCTGGTTACGTACCTTCATCTTTTTAATTCAGGTTGGGAGGTGGCAATTATGTGCCTGCTTTTAAATGCTTTGAGGAAGATGTAAGTTGACCTGTTTTCTTTATAGATAAAAAGATTGTGTGATACTGATTTGTCTCCATCAATATGGAATCAGCTGATAATTAGCGTAAGAACGTATAGAGTATTTCCTTCAATAAGCACCTCTCCTAGATATTTTACAGGCTATATTACCAGGACTTGTGAACCAAATCTCAGTCAGTACTGAATGCTTAAGATGAGTCTGTGCATGTCCTGTTCCCCCATCTTCCCTTTTGGAGGGATTTACCGCTCAGATCTTTTGAGAACTTAGTTGACACTAGCTGGTTTTAGTTTCTATGTATGTCAGCTCTGCAGTTCTAGGATAAGAATGTGGCTTTGTGTAAGGTAACTGAATGACCTAGAATCAGCTTAGCTGCTGTAGGGAAACTTTGGTCGCTTTTATGGACTTTTTCCTGTTTGGACCTCAGTACAGAGACTAGTTTGTTTGTTCTATTTTGGAGCAGATATTGGCTAACTTATATGAAATATAATTTAAAAAGCAAAGTATATTTTTAGGCTTCTGTTGTGAATGACTTATGCTTTCCAATATCAGTGTGAAGATGGTGGAGACAAAAGAGTCTATCCTGTTTTCTGAGAGTTTGACAGAGGGAGCTTGCATAATAGGGAAATAGGATTTCAGGGCTGCAGCAATCCCTTCTGACTATGGGAAGTGTTTATGATACCTATTCTTAGAGATGCTAATAGTACCAGGTTTGAAACTTCCTGGAGGACCTGGGTTGGAGGGGAACCTGCTGTGTTGTAAATGCCATTTCCTTGCTATTTGAAATCTTGCCTAAATGGATTTTGTTTTGTTTTTAAATTATATGTATTCCAGTGAGAAGGCTCTTACAACACTATGTCTCATTGCCAGCCAAACTTAAATAACCCTTCTTTTATTATTAACTTCTATCTTAGTTTTCTCCTTCTCTGCCCATTTTTTCTTCCCACTTCTTCAAACTTAAGCTATTTAGGATTTTAATTGTCAAATTTTAAGATGCTTTTAAGCAAAATTTGATTACCTTTTTACTTTCCTTCCCAATAGCTCAGCAGCATTCAGTGTTTCCTCCTGAACTTTTTAGATTTACTTCCTTTCTGGCATGTGATTCCTGCTGTTGCCAGGATCCTGAGGCTCTCAGATAATCATACAAAATAGTCATACAACATGTGATTTGGCAAGAGGTGCAATTTCTGTCTCCAAGATGCAATCTTGACATGCAAATGCTGCCTCATCTTGAAAAGCTATGTCTTCAAGGCCTGTTACCTTCTTAAATTATGTTCTGTAGGCATGCATATGTCAGATACATGATTGAGTAATATTGCTTGGGATTGCAGCATAAGAAATTGCGTTGTCTTTTGTCTTGATAAGGTAGACAGTTTTGTATTAAATATGTAAACCACTCTATACAAAATAGAAGTGAGTACAGCTTAATTATAAATTTTCTGTGATACTTCTTTGCCTTTTAAAATACTATTATAGTGCGTTTGTTATTTTAAAATTATGACCTCTCTAAATGTATTTGAATTGATAATGTTCACTGAGTATTTAAAACCTAGAAACAGCCTTAGTTGTTGAATTGACAAGTAATGGGTAGAAAATTTCCCCTTATGCTGTAAAGCTAACAGAAAATCCATGGTGAGTGCTGATTCGTATTGGCTCATGTGACAGACGTTGTCTATTACTATACTTCTATTTTTGTTTCATGGCTCATTCTCATAATAGATTAGATTTTTAATTCCCACATTGTTATTTTGAATGTGGTGGAATTTTATCATCAAGGTTAGTTGCAGGCCAGCTGTGTTTAACACTGGAAAAGCATAAGGGCACCTTTATTCTGTTGCAGGATTTGGTCCGTAGGAAATCCTGTCTTGAAGGTGACTGTGGAAGTGACTTTTCAGACGAAAGCACTGTCCTGTGTCTTGGCACAGGAATGATTGGATGCAACAACGGTGATGAATAAGTGAAAGAGCTGGATGCCATCAGATATCATATGTAAATGTGATGTAAAACTTAGTGATTCTGACTTTTGTATGTACTACTTAAATGTTTAGTTGCAGAGCATCTTTGGCTCTCTGTCCTACTTTTTTCAGAGGCTTATTTTGGAAATTAGTGTTTATGAAAGAGAACATTTGGTACATGAGTTGGCAGTTTTGTCATTTAATTAGTTCTTTGTTCATGCTGTCAAAACAAGCCTAAATTCTGCTTAATCTGTTACACTTTGATTTATATTCATCTCTTTCTCATTATAAAAGGTTAAAGTATTTTTTTTCTCTCTCTTTGTTAAGGTATTTGTTGGTGAGCTTCCTCAAGATTTTCTTCGCATTACCCCAACCCAGCAGCAACAGCAAATCCAGCTGGATGCCCAGGCAGCTCAGCAGCTACAGTATGGAGGAGCAATGGGTACAGTAGGAAGACTCAGTATTACCGTAGTACAGGTATAAATTGTGCCATCTTTGTACAATTAAGTAATTTTAAGCAATTAATGCAATTCATTTTTTTAACTGGCGAACATGAAAAGATTTTGTGTTGGAATTTGAGTTACTAAATTACTTGTAAATGGGGAGTGAATAATTCTTAAAGGTTTTGTAGCTTCATGTTCCTGTACATCAGCATTTTTGTCCAGTTTCATGTTTCATTGCTGCCTGGTGCAGCAATTTCCTGTAAACATTGCTATTACAGCACATAATCAAATAAACTCATGGGGTTTTTTGCAATGAACAGGTTTCTCTGAACACTTCTGTTCAAAGGCTTCCTGTAGAAACACTTAATATTGGAAGACATTAGTGATTTTGAGAATATTGTGGGCAACTGCAGTTTCTTTACATATTTTTCTACATCTTTCTCCTCAAAGCTGTTCTCCAGGCAGTTCGCCCAAAGTCTTACCATCATATATGTCATTTTTCCTTTGTTGAACTTTGAGCTTCCTGTCTGCATACTTCTCTTAGCCTCTCAAGGTCTTTCTGAATGGCAGTACAACAGACAAGAGAGAGTCTTCTCTACCTGTCTAGCGGTTTATGCAGGAATGCTGTGGAATCTTTGCTGCATATTGAGACATGGCATTCTGGATAGGAGACTTGCCATGGTATAGTTAACCTATAGAAGATGAACCTATAGTTACCTATATAAGATGAAAATCTGGTTGAAGTGTTTTGTATTTAAATATGTGTTGATAAAGTATATCAAGCAGCATGCCTTAATAAACTGGTGGAAGATCGGAAAACGTTTCCGGGGAGGTAATTTGCTTCCTTTTTCCTTGCAGATATATAGGGATGGTGGTGAATTTGTATAAGTGCAGTTGATTGTCTCCTTTCTTTTGGTGAATTTTTATGATAAACTGCTTAATCCCACAACTCCAAAGTTTAGAGAGTGTCTGATTTAGATGTCAACTTTCCTAGTTTAATTTTTAAGTCTGCATTTACAAGAAACAGTTTGAGATCTTTCTCACCAGCTCTAATGTATGAATTCATGAACCAGCATGTTCCCTGAAGGAGAAAAGGGGCTTTCTAAGCCTGAGGTGCAGCCTTTGTGTTAAATGTTACACAGTACACTGCCTCAGCTGTTATGAGTTCTGTAAACATCCTGTCGGTGGGAGATGCCCTGGGCACCATGATTTGTCACTTGTCTTACTATAAAAAGAACCATGGACTACTTAGTACAGGTCAAAGAAAAAGCACGTCCAAAAAGCCCAACTTCTGCTTGAGCACAGCTGTGCAACAGTAATCAGTGTTGTGTTCAGGAGTGTCATCACCTTGTTTTGTTCTAGTCTTCTGATGTTACAGCAAAAGTATATTGGATCTCTACTATAAAAACAGATGCTGTATAGAATCAGAAATCTTAGGATTTAAGTTGTCCACTGAATTAACTCCTGTTAAATGCACATGCTGAAATAAGTGTTTAATCACTTGGAAACATATTATCTACTATTACTAATTTACCTCAGTTGAACTGTGGTTGTAGGCTGTGCTTTTGTGTGATGTTCTTGAAGGTACTGGATTTCTGTATTTCAGCCCTTGAATGAACTTAAGTGAAAGAGCACAGGCTACCTATGACATTGCACTTGTGATTGTATGTTGGTGATCAGATACTCAGGGAAAAATTGAACTCATTACAGTGTCCTTGTAATCAGGTATATTTTGCTTTGGTATGAAGTAATTATGGTAGCTACAGTGAAGATGTGTATCTTTTACAATAAATAGAGTAAAAAGATGTTCCCTTTTCAAGGTCTCCCGGACATTTAGTGGTGTTACTGGTTTATGTTTTAATCTGAATGCTGTTTTTCTTCATGTTTTTTCCTTTCTCATCTCTGTCACAGGATTTAATCTAGTCCTTTGTTCAATATTTGGTTCTTACTGTGAACTAATAGTAAGTAACATCTCAAGTGAATGTCAGTATTATACACTTACTGGGTTTCTTTTCTTTTAAGGCCAAGCTGGCAAAGAACTATGGAATGACGCGCATGGATCCATATTGTCGAATACGGCTGGGATATGCTGTGTATGAAACTCCAACAGCACATAATGGAGCCAAGAACCCCCGCTGGAACAAAGTTATTCAGTGCACTGTTCCACCGGGTGTGGACTCCTTTTATCTAGAGATATTTGATGAGGTCAGAACTGCTACATATTTTTTCTACCCCTCCCCATCTCCTGTTTAAACTGAGGTTTGGATGAAACCTTGCAAAAAAGATTGAGTTTGCACAGTTTCTTAGCCGTATTCGCTGGGAGATGACAGAAATTTTTCAGAACTCCTGAAGCAGCAATACATAAGGCTTTACTCTTCCCCAGAATGTCAGAACTGTTACTTTTCCTTTGGTAGCTGATAAAGGGACATTAGCAGGCTTGACTGCAAAGGAAGAGAAGGAAAAGATGACTGAGTGCTATTTAAGCTCCTCTTGGCTATCAAAATGCCATGCAGCCTTGTATCCTTCACTGTCCCCATTAAAAGTAGCCTGTTGTACAATGCTGTTTTACTTCAAAATTCTTCAGTGTTGTTCTAACCTAGGAAGAGCTTGGGAGCTTTCCCAAGCTTGGAATTCCTGAGAATAAAACTGTTAAATACAGACTGTGTGTAGTCACTAGGATTTATTTTTGGAGAAGCTAAGAGGCTAAGGCTGAGGCTAAAGTCTTACGGTTTGCCTTTTTTTTGCTGCTTCTCTCACTGTGTGTAGTAAAGCACAACAGTGCAGCAGCTGTGGTCATTACACGAGTGAGGCTTTTGGATGCTGCTTTGAGCTTAGTTGATTGGTTCAAGTGTCTGTTTCATTGCTGCAGTGGGGAGGGGTGCAGATTAGTACTTCTGTCTGCCGGAGTTCACAGCCTATTGCAGTAAACAGAAACTATTTACATTTATGTAATGGCCTCTGATGTGATATCACAAGATTCACGCAGCCTATAATGATACTAGGATGCTGTATTTATAGAGCATTCTGCTTCAGGTTTTCAATTTCTTGCTACTAAATATCTGCAATCAATCTATAATCCCACTTAAAGTGTCCTTCGTCCTTGTTGGAAGGGAGATGGCCAAAATATTTGCTGACACTTTAATAGTTTCAAAGGGAATAAGAATTAACAAATAGCATAAAACTGAAGTGTTAGTCAAGGTTAATTTTAAGTTTGGGGTTTTTTTTTCAGGACCATTAATTTGGTAAAATTTTTCAAATTGTATTTCAGCGAGCCTTTTCAATGGATGACCGCATCGCTTGGACACACATTACCATTCCTGAGTCTCTGAAACAAGGAAATGTGGAGGATGAATGGTATAGCTTGAGTGGAAGGCAAGGTGATGACAAGGAAGGAATGATTAATCTGGTTATGTCATACACGGTAAGCCGAGTTTGAGGTGGGAAGGGAGAGAAGCTTCTTAAGTAGTGGGAGGGATATATTTTAGACTGAAGTAGATCTGTTGTGCCATACTGGGTGTTTGTGTGTGTTGGCATTTAAAATAATTGTACCTAACTTTGAGAATAGCAGTCAAAACTTATTTGTAAAGACAGTAAATACTCTGTGGTGGGGTGGCAAATAGGTATTTATTTCGCTTTGCAATTACAAAAATTCAGCTTATTCCTGTTGTTGAGGAATAGACTGAGAGCAGGTGCTGGGTGTGCAGCTGCAGTGAGAGCTGCAGGCTGTGCCTGGGTGGGGGACATGGTGGGAGCCCCAGACAAGGGACTGTGACCTGGTGCCAACCCTTTCCAGCAGGGGGCACGGGGACCTGTGGCTTTGCCAGGTGACTGGACAGTGGGATACAGGGGGAGCTGATGACTCAGCAGGAAGACCCCAGACTGTCTGGGTACACAGACTGCGAGGGTGTAACAGCCCAGGGATTCCTTTGTTGGTGGTCCCTTCCAAGAGGCACCAGCTCGAGCTCTTTCTGCATTACTGCACCACAATTACATTATTTTAAGGATCCAGATGTTTGGGACTCTGCCATGGGAAACCCAGGGTTAAGCTGGGAAGGAAACCTTGTCTGACCATGTGAGAGTGGGGTGCGCAGGGAGTCAAGAGGAGCACCATGGGGCCAGTGGAGCAACCTGCTGCAAAAGGGTCTTGGTCTCAGCAGTTGCAGACTGGAGTGGGTGCCAGAGTGGCTCCTGAATGGTCAGACAGGAAAATTTCCTTAACACAGTGCTACTATACGTAGGAAAAAGAAATCTTCAGCTAAATTGTCGATTGTAAATTCTAATTTAATAATAATAATTTTAAAAAGCTTTGTGTAATCTAACAATAACTTTTCTCCCCTAAATCTTTAAAAATTCATGTCAATTTAGAAGCAAAGTAATGGAAACTGCAGACTGACACTGGTTTGTCTAGCAGCTCGTGGAGTGTTCTCATCTGTCACCTTTGTTTTAAGTAGCTGTTGGATAATGTGCAGCCCTCAATGCTTCCTTCTGCACTTGTATATCATCAGATGTTCCAAGCTGCTGTCGAGTGCACAGCTGGGAACAGATGTTCCCTGCTGCTTGAAATTCACATTCTGCCCCAGATCTGAACAGTTGTTCCATTATCCTGGGGAGAAAAGAGTTTATAATTAACCTTGAAAACTGTCTCCCTGTGAATGTGCTGTACATATTATTCAGTATTTTCAGGGATCAAACTGGACTGAAATATAACTGAAGTTATTTTGGTAGTAAAAGGGAATGGAGTTAATTTGATAGTTTGTTTAAAAACACTGGTTTACCTCAAAAATAATTGATTTAAACTAAAATTTGCTTCTAGGAACAGTGTACTGCTTTTAAAAATAAAAAGTAAGAATAAAATTCAGATTTTGTCTAATACTTAATTTACGATGAATATGTTGTACGTTCATTTCAGAAGACTAAGGCATGAAAGCTGATTAAACCTTTATTTTAAAATAATTCACTTTGATAACAAAATTTCATCTTTCTTGTGAAAGGCTAGTTTGACATGTGTTTTTATTGATTCACAGGCAAATTAATTGTCATTTGTAAGATGGTAGTTCAACTAGTTTGCCAGAGATTTTATTTAATATAGATTACCACTCAGCATAGTCATATTGCACTACTGAACGTGGATTTGCAATGTGATGACTTGTTTGCAAACACATTTGATTGCTGGCATTTTTTTTTTGCTGTTTCATGAGTAGTTCTAATACGTTCTAATATGTTCTAATCTGTGCTTTTTCTGTCAAGTCTTTGCCAGCTGCCATGATGGTGCAGCCCCAGCCAGTGGTCCTGATGCCTACTGTATATCAGCAAGGAGTTGGATATGTGCCTATAGCAGGTATGTTTTCCCTCCTAGAAGACTGAAACTTCAGTGAATGGTTTTACAGAAATAAATACCAAATTACTCCTGGTTTTTTTCAGAATGTAAAGGAGGCTATAAATGTTTTTTCCTTAACCACTTTTCTCATGCTGTTTTTTTATGAGAAGAGGCAATAAATTAAGTGCAAGTCTGCCTTCAGTCTTGTACCCTGTTTAATGGAGTTACATGCGTTTGATTAAATGGATTTAAATGTCTGTCAGGTTGTGAAGGCTTCTCTTTTTGAGTATATATTTTAGACTTAGATCCGTTTACTGAATAGCTATCTAGCAGGCTGCACTCTTAATGTGTGCTTATTTAAATGGTGGCAAGTCATGTGTGAAGCTGTTTGTACTTGAGAAAGTGCCCCAGATGAATTGTGCTGCCAGAACTGCAGCTTCTATAGCTCATAATGGGATTAATTTGTCAGTGGTCTTTGAAGATGCTTTGTTGGAAAGAAGCTTGCTACGCAGCATGTGAAGTATTCACAGCTCAGTGAATGAAAAATGTTAGGGAACTCTGAGAGAGCTCTTTTTATTGTATTGACATAACTACAGCAGGTATTGTCAGTGCTTTGGGTTGGTTCAAAGAGAGTTTTGGACTTGTAGGGAAAGATATGTTTACTTAGGTTTTGTAATTTTTCTGTGAAAGATGAAAAGTTTAAAGTATGTAAATAAGCTTGAATATTATCATACTTAGGGAACTGGTAAGTCAAGTTCAGTTGAGTTTTTATGTTTCACTTACAGCTCTTAAAACACCTAGTTTGTTGTATGGATATTTATTCAGTAATATGTGTAGTTTTTAGGGAAAGTAAGAGATAAATTCACATATTTTTTCTTTTTCGTGTGTAAGTGTATAAATGAAAGAGTGTGTGGGACACAATTGGAGTGCTAAGGGATGACACAACGGATGCATATATTTTATTTTTTTTTTGTAAGACTAGGGGATGATTGAATTTAAAATTCCATTTACTGTAAAAACAAACCTCATCAATAGAAGATTGGATATGTAACTTAGGAATCACACCGCCTGTTTCATTTTTGTAGAGATAAGTTAGAGCAAAATACAGAAAAGTTTGACTGCATACTTTATTCCCTGATGAAAACGTGCAGTTTGCTGCATTTAAGGTGCTTTTATCTCTGTAGCTCAATTGTCAGATTTTAAGTCTTGCTTGCTTTGCCAGTAAAGTGCTTTGAACTGGAGTGTATGTTCGAAGGGCGATTCTGTTGAAAACTAAACCTTCTGTAGTGAACTTCAAACACAGTCGTCTTGTGTATAGTTAAAACATCTAATAGAAAGTGCTAGCAAATTTCTTGAATAGATCAAAAAGAGAATATTCATATTATAAAATTTCTATGCCACAGTATAAACAGAAGAAATTAAGCAGGTATTAGTTTCTTATATAATTGAAACTAGACATAGAACTGAGCAGATAAAACTGATAGAAGAGCTTCAAACTTGCTGTTCAAGTGCTGGATGTTCAGATCTTGATGTTCTGTAAATTATTTATCTTGAGAATATTTTCTATTTGGACAAGTGAAGAACTGATAATTTGCAAGTGATAGTAATGGCTGACATTTTAGCATCTAAGAATTTGGGGTCTGTATGATGGAGCATTGCCCTTCTACCAAGATCCAGCATGTTAGTTTTAATTGCTGCTATAATACTATTCTGTATTAAAAGTTCTTCCTGCATCTGTGAGTTGTATTTTTAAAACCTTGCAAAGTTCTGTCCCTGGATTTGAACTCTTCTTTTGTTCTGGGAAAGCCTGAGTGTACTTCTTGACTTCATAAATGCCAAACTTTTTACAAACCACCTTTGACCTATATGTGGTATTTTTTATTCTTTTAAAATAGTACTGTGCTTTGTGTTTGCTGTTCTAGAATTTCTGTGGACACCATCAAAATTTCCCAAAGCACTGTGAGTTCTAAAGCTTTGACTTATTCACTAATCAATGACCCACTCATAATAATTAGATGGATATTTAGGTTTGGAGTTGGAAAGTGACTTGTCTGCAGAATACTTTTGCTGTTTCATACATTTAATGGCTTAATAAAAGTAATTTCAGATTATAAAAGGAAACAACAGCTCATCTTGGAAGACATCTTGGAGTTTTTAAAAATATTTTCTATATACTGAACTAGATGCTCCTTCTGGATTCTGTAAACTCTTTCAGAAAGGTGCATGCAAGATGCTGGCCTTCCCTGCACAATTGAACTGTTTGTGTCTTGTGGGGGTTGCTCTGTTCGCACATTTCCTTTGTAATTGTACAGCGTTTGCTTTCCTCCTTTTGAGACTGCTTCAAGAAGGGCAGTGGTTGGACATCAGTATGCTCCTTCTTTGCATGTTTTTAGTTCAGGTGTTTTACCTGTGCAGCTGAATTAATGTAGCCAGTGAACAAGTTTTTTTTTTCCTACTGAAGATTGGAAGAGCATTATTGAATAGTTTATTATATTTGAAATGGAGGGGATTCTGCTGTAGAAGACTGTCAGAACTGAAGTCTTGTTTATGATGGAAAAACTGTCTGGCATTTTTGTCCATCACTGTATAACAGTTATTTGTTAGCTGTCGAAAATAACTGTGCTTTAAAGAGACATGGTTAAGTCAAATTTAGGTGTGTCACAAAGGCCTAGCTATTTTTATGTAACAGAAAACTTCCCTTCAAAACTAACTTTCTAATTAACTAGCCTTCTAATTAATGTTGAAACAGCTAATTCCTCTCACGCTCTGTCATACAAGCTGAAGTAAACAGTAGGAGCAAGCAGGTAGTCACTGTGGTAAGCAGATGAACACAAGTAAAACTCATGTCCTCACATTTGGTGGTAGATGGAGCTGTGTAGAGAAGTGGCCAAAGAATATTCTTGCACCATGGTAATTAATTGCAGAATTTTTAAAATTGAAAACTTCTGACAACAGCACTAGTTGCTACAAACTATAGCTGCCATAGTTGATGTATCTGTGGATTGGGATTTGCAAAAATGAGTACTTGTGAACCCTGTTGTTCTTCTAGAAGTTGAGTTTGTCTACCATCTCCTCCTGTTTATTTTTCTAAAGATTACTTAGGAATATTGATTACTGTAATTAAAAATATTAAGATTATTGTAGAATGTTGTGATATACTGGTGCTTGTGGTATCTTCTTGTAGTGAACAGTACCAGAGACAGTGAGCTAAAAAATGTTAGTTCAGTAAGCCAGCTATGTTTCTTATAAGCTAAATATTCATGGGATAAATAGGAAACTTGTTTTTACTTATTCTGTAAACACCCATGTTAAAAGTATGTTAAAAACCTGTGTGTTTCAGGGTCCTCTCAGAGTTGAGACTATCACTTTTCTTTGAGGCAAGGTTGTGTGTATATCTGTACATTGTTCCTTTAGGTGTCCTTATGGAGAATCATGGGTTATGTTGTTGCTGGTATCTGTTCAGTAAACCATGGATGTATGTTGTCCTTTGTGGTCTATAACATATCCTTGCTACAAACACCCAGTGGCTTACTTATTTTGGCAGAATTTCCTCTGATTGTTACTTCTGCACAAACAACACATTTAGGAAACTTGTTCGGGGTGTGGAAGCAAATTAGTTGAGAGACTGAACCCTAAAAGCATTTAGTTTTTTAATAATAGGTAGTTTAGGTTTTGCCCAACTACCTCAGTTTATCCAGCTTTCACCTTTGGAAGGTAAATAATTAATATCCTTTTTAAAAATAGATTAATATTTCTTTCCCATGTCTTATTCCTTTCCCCTTGTCCCTTCATTTTCACCTGTCTTTAGGGCTTGAGTACTTTGCTCTGGGTAAGTTTCCAAGCTCTTTTCTCACTCTCATCCTCGTTTACTCGAGAGTCTTTGCATGAACTCACCTAACAGCTTTATTTGTTACAGCAGACTGTATCACAAGGTATTGCCACTTGGTTTTCACAGTAGAACAGTTTAATGCATCTTCTGGAAATTATTAAAGCCTCTCTAACCTGTTGGGAAGTCTTTAAAGGCATCTACTCAGCTTCAAGCATAATGGTTAAACTGATTGCTGATAACTGTGTTGATGGCTATAATGTGTTAAAATATTCTTCTGAAGCTGTTGTATATCAGTGAGCTATGCTAGGTGATAGTATTGGTTTTCTAGAAGAGAAACATTATTCTTGCCGTTCTGCTACTGCAAAATTAGTGGAGAAGTAGGTAATGTCACAACTTTTTGTATATTTGAAAGTGAAAAACTGAGTTTTGCAATGACATTGAGAAGACAACCTGCCAATTGCCCTAATTGTAATTGCTTTAATTAATCTTCAGATAAGCTTTTTTTTAAGGTAACACTTTTTTCATCAGTGCGTATTTTTCATGCACATCTGTTTTAGATCCATGTCAAATTAAGTACCTGACTGGAACTCTAAAGGCAAATCATGTTACAGGAAATCAATTTTCCTTCATTTTAGATTTCCTTTATTGTGACGACTTTGATTTTGAATTGTGCAAAGGTGCTGTGATACCGCTATCTTTGATAAAAGCATTGGTCTTCAAATACATTCAGAAAATTCTAGCATAACTCCTTGTGAGATACCATTTCTTGATACCCTGAATTTCAGAAAGATGCTGTAGATAAAACTGTTGTGGTTGTCACAATGTATTTGGTTTATTCAGAACAGTGGAATTTTAGCATTTTTCTGTTGTTCCATACATTTAATTTTTCTACTAGTTTGCAAAGAAGCAACATTTTAAAACATGAGATGTCGTGCATATTTTAGTACTGAGCTTTTTTCCTGAAGCAAATATCATTAAGCCCTGTTTTGTTTTTTAGAAAAGGATTACTGATTTCTTAATTTAAATGAAAGCATTCATGCTGAGAAAGTTCCTGAGTTTGCTCTGAAAGAGTCTGTGCATGGCACAGAATGATAATAAGTTAAAAAATTAAACATGGGGCACTTTACTGGAAAAAAGAAACAGTTACAAGTAGGTAATGCCTTGTGTGCAGTTAGAAGTAGTTTACCCTGTTAATTCTGCTTTGATGCTTTCATTACTGCTTGTAGCAATTGACTTGCTATTGTTTCATATATTGGAATGTCACTGCTTATGCCAGCATGTTTGCCATTGCCATTTCACTGAATTGGAAAACGGTGCTCCATTCTTCTGATTTATAACACGTACCTAATATCTGAGAGTAACGCAGAAGTCCACAATTCCATTAATAGTGGATTGTTACATTGTTTAGTTCCATTGCTCACCTGTCAGTGACACAAAGTTTTTTAACTTAAAGGAGCTTTTTACTGAACATTGATAATTTGGAAGCTTATTATCATTTTCTCTAATGACTGCATATGTATGTCTGTTTGCTGAATTTCAGTGCATACTTCTTCAAGTTTATACTTAAGTCTTACTTACTATTTTGTAAATCAGAAACTATGGATGCTTTTAGCCTGAGTGCAGAAAAACCCAAAGTACTCTTAAATTGGTATTTGTATAGCTTGAATGTTGCGTTTCATGAAAAGTAAGCATTTATTATGGAGGTATTTATTAAAAATCTGTGATACTAACTTCCATTTGTATACAGTGTAGGTGTAGACAGCATGAACTAAAACTGTCAAGAGCTGAGAAAATGGGTTTTAAAAATCCTTAGTGAGAAACAATACAGTCAAGAAATTTCTTGTCTTAAATTGACTATTTGTATTGGAAATGCTGTTTGAATACTGCCTGTGCAGATGTCTGGCTTCATAATTTCTTTTTTTTTGATGAAAGCAGTAAGGAAAACTGTGTTTTAATCTTGATTTTATTTTGGCACTGATAAGACACTGAATCATTATTTAAGCTGTAGGATGCTGTGGTACTTGAAAAAAGAGCCTAATGTTTAATTTGGATTTATACTTTAAACTGACCTCCTGTAAGGACAGTTCGTAAACTGTTTAGGCTGATTGTTGGGTAATCTTAGGGTTTTGATGACTTAGTAAAAAAATTTTGGGACGTTTATATTAGAAGTAAAACCTAACTTCTATTGCTCTGTTCTTTCAGATACTTTGCAACTTTTTTTTTTTTTTTGCGGCCTCACTTCATCTTATGTCCCTTTTAAATGCCTAGATTGTTTGTAGGCAGTGTGAGGAATGAGTTGAGGCTTGTTGAAGCTCTGGAAGAGGCAGTGCAAAATGCTTCTGGATTATTGGGTAAAGTGTATTTGCAGTGTTGGTGAGGACTGCCGAGATGTTTGCTTGCAGGGTGTATGCATGGTCTAATTGGCCATGTGTTCAAATGCATAATGCCAGACAGAATTCCAGGGACCGTGGTCCAAAGGGCATAAAAAGCAGTAGAGCCAAAGTTTAGGATGTTGCAGAAAAGGCAACAGATATCCATGGTAGATGTGTGATGCAGATGGCTGGGCAGAAACCTGGGTCCAGTGTGTAGGTAACAAATTTATGAGCTTGTGGCTCAGTATGAACCTTCTTGAATGGATGCAGCCTGGGTGTTAGACTTAAAGATTCTGGGTTCCTTTTTTATCTTCTAATAATATTTAAGATGGTTAAAAGAGAAATTTTAAAATCAAAATTGAAGAACATTGATAAATATGGAGGTGTTTACAAATCAGTAATGAATCCCTTCAGATAGGACAGGGAGTCCAAGTTGAGGAAAGAAATAGAAAAGAGTACATCAGGTAAAATCCTGGTTGCAATGCTCGCAGACAAACTATATTCAATCACGGTACCTTGTCAGCCAGAGTTGATGTTTAGCTCATCCAGCCCTGAATGTGAGTTATAATACAGCATTTTTATGCTGATGGAAAAAACAAGTCATGGGGATGTTAAAACATTTGTAAATGTTAAAGTGAGTATAGATGTTTTTGACTAAATAGAGTGAAGAAAATCTTGAAGAGATAAGGTAAGTATGGAAACTGCTCTTTGCTCTGTTTTTAGATATTAGGTCCTAATAGAAGTAGTATAATACAATTGCAATATTTTTGATCATGTAAGTACTTCAGTCATGATGCTAAGAGAGATGAGGCTGCAAAGAAGCACTCTTGAAAATGGTACTGGCTGTACATATGCCTTGTTAGGATTTTTGAGCATTTAGTGAGAATTCAATAGAAGAGAGCAGCTTCTGATCTACTCCTGAGTAATATATGAAATCTGGTTCTCAAAAAGTCTTATTTTGAAGGTGTATAATGGTGGTGATACAAGCTGTTCATCCTTTGTTTAACTTATGGAGAATTAAGGTCATAGAAAGCAAACAGGTGAACTAAAAACTGTGTAATAGAAGTTTTTAGCTGCCCAAAGAAAATGTATGCCAAATTACGGAAACCAAAACAACAGAACTGTTAGAGAATCCTACGAAGTGTGAAGTGAAACAGTGAAGTAGGTTTCTGTCAAAAATTAGTAGGCTCCTATATGTGGGGATGTGAAAGTGTTAAATTATGTATTAAATGTAAACTGGTTATGAGGTTGAGTAACAAGGCTTTTGAAGATCAAATGTGTAAAAAGTTGAGAACTGTTTATTTTAAAGAAGCAGTAAACCTAGAATCATTTATGTAGTTAAATGATAATAAAGATATAAGTATGTAAGGTAGTTCAAGAAAACCTAGTCGGAACATGAGTCTATAACAGGAGAAGGAAGTCTTGCTTTCAGAGTATTAGAGGATAGCAAAGTGAAGTTTCTTTTAAAAACATTTCTGAAGTAACCATTTTCTCTATTGTATAGAATGATTAAAACCCAGGAAGACTAGAATGAACTGCTTTAAACCAAACTAGGTAAACTTTAGGTGGAAGTGACATGGTTGTGTAGGAAAAGCCTGTATGTTAAAATTTATAGGTATTTGAGTATGTAAGAAAGAATGGTGTGGTCTGTGTGTATCACCTCAGCTGCATTTGGAGAATGTTATTTGTTAATCATTCTTTCTGTCATATGATATTCTGATACAATAAAGGTAATCTTGTGGTATAATAGCTATTTTGAAAAGCTGATGAACAAATTAAAATAGGTGATTATTCATCTCCTAATGGAAGGAGTTGAATCTGATGCACCTCCTTTTGTGAGGTGCATCAGATTTCTTAAAAATGTAAGTGAGGGAAGGGGACTAATAGACAATTTGTCAAAACAAACACAGTTAGCAGTTTTCTAAGTCTCTCTCAGTGCGGTAGGTTGCAGAAGGATCTCATTGTAATAAATGGAAAATAAAATTATATATTAAGTCTGGTGTTAAAGCATATGTAAAGAATAATCTTAACTAATACATATTTGGTGATAGTTGCTCAATTTGGTCATTACTGTACATTAAGGTCTTTGAATTACTGTAGACTACTCTATAAAAATACCAGGTGAATAGTCTTTGAAACAGTGCATAAAATGTTTGAAAGCAAATTCAGGGTGCTGTATGAAGCAGTGCCATGTTTTTGTCTAGCTGCAGATAGCTTTCCTTGCCCTACCTTAGAAATTCTACAGGAGAACTGCAGAAGATAAGACACAAAGGAGTGGGACTAAGATAATCAAGGATCTGAAACTACATAGAGACAAAATAAAATACACCATCTTCAGAAGTGATAACAAAAGATTCTAGATATAGACTAACTATATCTGTTTTCAGTTTTATACTAAACAAAAGGTAGTATTTTTAGCAATGGATCTATGCTTAATGATAAAAGTTCCTACATGATGAAAAGGAGATTTTGCCTAGTAATTCCTTTTAACAGGAATTGGAAAACTGATTTTCTAAAACTATAAACGGACATTGCTTTATTTTACATGGATATACAAGAAGTTAACCAAAAATGTCGGGTCAGATGAATTTTGTCCTTTGGAAAAGAGATGAGCAAAGCAGTGTTTGCCCATATAGGTGTTGCTCGTTTGCCACATAGTGACTTTGCAGGCTGGATGGAACTTTAGCCAGGGAAAACATCTGCTAAAAATTGCTTATTTGTGTGGTCCAGTCTCCTAGTGGACCCAAGTACTATGCTTTCCTTTAAACGTTCTGGAGATTGCATTCATTGACTTTCTAAATATCAGCTATGTATATTGCAGATGTAAAACCATTTTTTTCATCACAACATAAATACACTGGGAACTGCAATAGGAAGTGGGGAAAATCAACCACACCTTTCTGTGATGAGCTTAGTGTTTGGTTAGTGAATTATGTGTGAACCTGGTTAATGCAAGTTGTACCTAATTTTGAACAGTACCTGTTGCCATAATGTAGTTTGTAACTTCTGCAATATAACCTTGGGGAGAGAAGCTGTTCCAGAAAAATGTTTTCCAGTTGCAACAGTGTAGGTATAATCTCTGCAGTCTTTTTCTTTTTCCTACTCTGGACTGCATGCTAAAATAAATAAATGCTGAAGTTGGTGGGTTGGGACAAGTCATGAGCTGCTTTTGTGTTCAAAATCACTGAGGTTTTTTGTTGTGGGTCTGGGTTTTTTTCTTTCTCCCCCTACTCATGTATGTTTTGTGGCTTTTTTCTTCTGTTTTTAACTTGTAGGTATGCCTGCAGTCTGTAATCCAGGCATGGTACCAGTGGCAATACCACCTCCTGCGGTCAACCCTCAGCACCTGTGTAATGAAGAGGACCTGAAATCTATCCAGGACATGTTTCCCAACATGGACAGGGAAGTAATCCGCTCAGTGCTGGAAGCTCAGAGGGGGAACAAGGATGCAGCCATCAACTCCTTACTTCAGATGGCTGAAGAATCATAGATGCCCACTTTCTGCATAGTCCCCTTCCTCGATGCCACTTATTTTTACTTGCCAAGACAGGGATTTAGCTAGAGGAAGAATTTCCCAACAGCTTTCTGTTAGTGCATTGTGTGTGACAGATTATACCCCTTTTCTCCTTGAACATTTGGATCTTCTTTCTTTCTCAGTCTGTACATACTCAGTTTAGCTTATGTCCTACAATAGAGCAGTGAAGCATCTTTACTATCAGCTGTGCCCTGTGTGGCTATATTCTGATGGGGTGGGGAATAATGCTGCTTTGTTTCTTTCTCTCCCCCTTTTCATAAACTTGCTCTTACAAAGTAACTCTATGCAGTACAGGATTTACTAGTGTTTGTCAGATTGGGAAAAAAAAATCTTTCCATGGAAGGTTAGCTCTTCAAACACAACTGATTTGTTAAAAGTATTTCGGTTTCTGCAAGCAGCCTATTTTTGCCAGAAATTAAAGAAGAGACCCATTCTTATCCTGTGGTGTTTAGTTACTACTGTGATATAGTCACACCTTTTAGATAGAATATTTTTAATTTAATAAGCTTAATTTCTTAGATTGTGCTGTTGGTATTTGTAATGGGCATCTTCTGTTGAATCTAGTAATTGGGCACCAAAGCAATATATTTTCTGGTGTGCATTTGGGGCTTTGTCCTCCCACAATAGTATTGTTATGTATCTGTAAAATCTTAGCAGGTAACTTTTAACTCATACAGTGTGTATTGCTGTAGCAGAGAACAGGACTAAGCCCTAATGTACTCCCACAGTTAATTGCACTCTAACTACTACTTCTGCATTCCAATGGCTATTTCAAAGGATAAGTGCAGAAGGAAAGATACTTATACCTGAAAAATTATTGAAGCCGTAAAGAATTATTTAAGATGTCTTACATTAAAAAAGCAGAAATCTATGATCTGGTTATAAGGCTTCTTTCTTTATACCTATGTTTCAGCAAAGTTATTGCTTTACATTAGTGGAAAAAGGATTGTATTTTTCCTGTAACAAGAAATAAGCACGAAAAGTAGCTTCAGGGTCTTAGAATGGCATTATGAATTGCTCAGTGACTTGTTAGACTACAACTACTGTAGTCAATTTATTATTATTTGATGCGGATGGAAATAAAATTCTTTGTGAGAGACAATTTAACATATCTGAGTTACAGTCTGATCCTCAGAGGAGGTGTTTGTATTTATTGTTAGTATAATTTTTTCAAGTAAGAGTTGATTTTGGAGCTGCAGAATCTTACAGTATGCACCAGTTACTCCTGTTGGATGAATTTCTGCGGTGTCTGTTTTTGTAAAGTAATGCACTTTAAATAGTATGCACCAATTTATTTTTCCAGTGATGTGCAATGTTGCTGTTCTGTCTCTTTAATGTTTGATTTCAAATACTTTCTACAATAGCCATAGACCTTTATATTTTCAAGAGTTGAAGTGAATGTACATTTGAAATCTAGGCTCTTGAGTGATTCATGAGAACATTAAAGCCAGGTTTGGAATAGGGAATAATGACCCATATTCTCCTCTTCCCCATACTTTCTTTGGTGTCCTATGCCTAAAATACTTTCTTTATTATCTGATGGAAAGCTGATTTTATTTCCCCCCCCCCAATCTACATTCAAGTAGCCTTCAGGTAGCACTGGCAGTAGAGCATGAATATTTATTTTTTTATCTTTAAAAATAATACTGAAACTTTTGAAATACAGCACCAAAAATCATCCCAGTTTCTAGTTTTTAAAGCTGTCTTCATAATGTACAGTTTTAAATTTTGTTATGAATCCCTTAACGTCTTAAATTTCCCATTGACAGCGTGTCTTTAAACATCCTTCAATTGGATTTTTAATAATGAAATTCAAGGCTATAGTTTCTGTGTGCTGTAGTAGAGTTGACACACTTTTGTTTTCTAAAGTAATGTGGGTATTCTTCAAGAAACTAGTCTTGCCCCTTCCCTACAATCGTTAAATTTTGTGATTGAGTAGATGTAGAGGCATTTGGTCTTTATAGTGGTGTTTTGTGACATCATGACCCAAAAGGATGAATGTTGATAAGGATTTAATGCTTAGATACCTCCAGGAAGAGTCCCTTGCTCTAACTTTTACACAGAGATAGCATGAATTGCTAGGGATGGAACAATTCAGGGAAAATGTACATATTTAAATTTTTATATTAAAACAGTGGGATTCATAATACAGCTTTTCATAAAAGCAAGTGGTCATGGTTCAACTTAATGGCTGGTAGATTGTACTGCATCCTATTACAGCTCCATTTCAAGCATAGAACAAAAACCACCTTTCAGTCCTAACTGCCAGGAGGGGTAAGTGCAAAAGTTAGGCTAGCCGGGTTTATTCATAAACTGGGCTCTGGGCCTCTGAGGGAGACTCCTGTTCTGAGATTTATTTTTGGTGTATATTTTTTTTCCTAGGTAAGTTTTATGCAAAACAGGGTACATGTATGAGTTGAAAATGGGATATGTCGGACCAGTATGGCCAGTAGATGGATTTCAGTATCTTACACTATACTTAAATATTATTCTGTGGATTTTTTTGGTCTTTGTTTAATTAAGCATTAGAGACGGAACTCTTACATCAAGATGTGCTACTTTCTCATGTTAAAAAGAATTAAATCATAAGCCTGCTCAGCTTTTCAGTATACATATCCTTCCAGTTAAGCTGTTTGTTGTTGGTTTGAATTGCAGAGAGATGAAAAAAGACAGGGAGTGTTTACTTATTTTAGGGTCTGTGAAATTAAGGTATTGGAACTGAAAGTCTGTTTCTTTATTTAAAACAAACAAATCATCAGTCATGATTGTAGCTTTTGAGAAAAATGCTAATAGGGTAATACTGTGTTTGATGCTGCTCCTCTGCTTGACAGCTTCCAGCAGCTTGGAGCCAAAGCCAGCTATATTAAGACAGGCATCTGCCAGAAGTTAGTGCTCTTAGTATAGTTTGTTCTGCCAAGAGCCTCAACTTGCTAAAGGTAGGAACATTTTTTGTCTAGCTAGATCCTTGCAACTTCTCTACTGCTCTTTGCATCTGCTGATGGTACCGAATGGGTTTTTTCCCCCTTTACAAATGTTATTGCCTGTTTGGTTGATATGTAATACCGTACAGAGGATGTTTTTTGCTGTAATTATTCTGAAGACATTGTTTCTCTGTATTGAGGTCCAGTGTCCAAATATGTTTCTTGCACTCTGAAGTACATTAACTTTTTCATTCTAATTTAATAAATGTATCATCTGAGTGAAAGTGTATTATGTCTGTGTTGGAGAGCACTACAGTGTGAGTCTTTGTCTATAGACCAATCTAGAATTCAGGTATCAGTTACGGTCTTTTATTCAGTGTTGCACATTAGCTGGCAAATTGCACTGTTTCTTTAATGTGAGTGTCTGGTGGGAATAGAAACAGTAAGCGCTCAGAAGAGTTCATCTGCAGGTAGGTGCCTGTTTCTGACTCTTGTAGAGGCTACTTTCTCAAGAAAATATTCCAGTGTGGCACGTCTAGAGGACAGAAGGAGGCAGTAGTGAGACTGCATTGTTGGAAGGACTGCATTGGAGACCAAGGGAGGAGGGAAGAACAGTGTGTGAGTGTGGAGGGAATGCTGCAGTGTGAAGAACTGAGGATTCTGGATGAGAGTGGTGTCCAAATGAAGAGTTACGAAGTAAACCTTGTGTGCTGTTCCAGCTACAAATAAAACTGGCTTTGTCTCCTAATACATAATAAATGAATTTGAAAGATTTGTTTTGCATAGCATCTCTTTCTAGTGCTGTGATTGCAAAGCTATCTGGGGCCCTCTTTCTCACTTAACAGTATTACCATGCTCAGTGATTATTGTGATTATTAACCACCTGCTAGTCTGAAGTATTACTGTGTTATCAAGCTAACATTTTGGGGTTTACTGTCCATTCATAGTGTGCTTTTTTTCTAATCAAGAGTTAATTTTTTTGACAAATTATAGTTGAGAGGAATCTTCTACAGCTGAATTTTCTTTGATTCATTTCCTTAATGTATTGAGTTCCTGCTATGAAATAAAACTGTTCAAATTGTGCATTTTTCTAGCCCTTGAGTATCAGTTTCTATCCCAATTTATCTTCAAAGGTTACAGTTTGCTTTCACATTTCTCCATTTTGCTATGAGAGATAGGAAGAGCAAGAATTAGTTTACTTTAAACAAATGTTGGCATTCTTGAGACTGCTGAAGCATCTATTTAGCATTTTGTATTTTTATTAGCTTTTTCATTTCAGTGTTAATCAGTGATGATGTGTGGGGATGTAAAGAGAAATCAGTGTATTTTGAATTATTAAAACATTTCAGAACATCAATGTGAGCAGGGCCTCTAGGAGAAATGCAAATACGTGTTTTCTTAGAATAGGAAGGGAAAATGAAAACCTGTGTTAGCAATCTTCCCTGCAGTTTTGAGTTGTAGCCTACTGAAGGCTTGAGCTTTTTCTTCTAGATCTTCAGGAAGCTTAGTCAGAAATTCAAGTTAATCTATTTTCATGCATGCAGCAGTATATTTTAGAAGTATTTTCTTTACTATCTTGCCAAAAAGCACAATTAATTTTGTAAGAACAAATAGACTGTACTTAGGTTCTGGTATAACTTTTCCTGTCTATATGCAAATTTTCCTTCAAAAGTGAATTCATGGAAAGCAAGTAGATTGAAAATTATTTTAGCTATATCTGTATTTCCATGGATGAGAGAATTATGAAAGTACTACTGTTTGAAGTATTCAAAGAGTTCACTTAGAATATGTTTTTAAAACATTTCAGTGTAGTAGATACAAATGGACAACTTTTCTAAATTTAATGTATTTATCATTAAAAGAGAATGGATGATTCAATTTATTTTAAAATCATCTCCAATTATAAAATAATCCTAATGAGTGAAAAAGTACACGGAGTTTACCTTTCATGTCTCTGCTGTTCATGTTTCTTTATGGATTATTAGGAACTTGACATTGTCACAAAACAATATTTTTCTCCCTTAAATTTGTAATCTCAGTAATAATAATCATCTTAATGTGGAGTATTCAGATTGATTTGAAATGCTTCTTCTATTTTTAAAACTATTCACTAAGCAGTTATAAGAGCACATAGTGTAGTGGGGGGGAACAGTGCCAAGTTCCTGCGTGGTACAGCTGGGATACTCCTTTGTGACTACCCCACCTTCCCAGGTGCCCTTGTGTAATAGGTACAAGGCTCTACAAGTGGAAACCAGACAGTGGCGAGGATGATGTTTCATCTGTGTTAGAAGACTCACCAAGGGTAAGTTCCTCTATGCACTGTGTCAAAACTGCTTCCAAAAATAAAGAAGAATCAGGTGTTGGCATGGGAGACCCTCTAGTGAGTGGAACAGAAGGTCCAATTTCCTGGCAAGGCCCATTTCTTGAGGAAGTCATCTGCTTCTCTGGGGCCTGGGTTAGAGATGTGATGAGGAAGCTTTCAGCTCTGGTACAGCCCTTGGATTATTATCCATTATTGCTTTCTCATGTAGGCAATGGTGAAGTTTGAAATATGAAGGCCAAGGATGATCAGAAGGGATTTCAGGGCCTTGGGACACCTGGTTACTATGGGATTGGGAGCATGAGTAGTGTTCTACTTCATCCTTCCAGCTGAGGGGAATGATGAGGGAAGAAACAAGAAGAACCAGCAGATCGATACTTGGTGGCAACAGCTGGGGTACACCTGTCTCAAACAGAGAAAAGGATCTTTGCACAGGGTTGCAGTGCTTTTTGAAAGAGCTTTAAACTGGATTGAAGAGGAAATGGGTTAAACCCAGCTTTTCTGGACATAAGTCCGGAGGCCACACAGCACTATTTGAGGGGTGGAGTGGTGGCAAGATCCTTCACACTGTTCCGTGTTCTGTGAGTACACTGGAGCATATATGAAATACATACATACAATGCATGCAGCATCAGGAACAAACTAAAGGAGCTGGAAATGAGCAAATAAGAGGGGTGGACCTTTTATGCCAGTGGGAAGAGCTATTTAGACATGGGTTAGGGAATTTTACCTCGTCCAGGAAGAGGGTTGTATTCCCAAAGGCTGCTAGAGAATATACCCCTCTGAGTTAGAAAATTTCTGATGCCATTGGACTCTCTGTCATTAGATAATGAAGATGGGTATTGGACAGTCACAGTAATTGAAAAGTACTGAAAGTTTAACTGATCAAATAAAAGAAAATAGTTTTGTCCATGTCACTGAGATGTGTTAGAACCATTTTGTCTATAAAAAGGATGTGCAATAAAGCTTTCACTAGGCACAAGAAGTGCAATGTAGCTGCAGTGTTTTCTTGCTTTATTTTCTAGAGACCCCTTAATTCTCCTTACCCCAATACAGGTTTTGTGATCAAGTAGGAATGTGTTTGCATATTTCTGTAAGTTACACAAGCTATTTTGCACAGTCATCTATTTTTACCCTTCAGTACTGTAACATTTTTAAAAAAACCCAAACACTACTATTTTATTTTTTTTTTTTAATTATTTTTTCAAGTAAGAAATGAAAAAAGAATGTTAAAGAAAGAGCACAAGTTATTCTGGGGAAGACATGATTCCAGCTTCCCTAGGATCTCTGCTTGCTTTTTCTAGTGATCGTATCTTCAGCTCAGTTGCCATTGGGAACCAAGGGATACAGCTTGTTGCAATTGGGAGCTGTATTTTGCAGATTGTTGGATTTGGGAGTCATGTGCTGCAGAGGTTTGTGAAGAGCAGGCATTCACACACTGGCAATCTTCCACGTAGAGATAGTTATAATTTATGCTGGTTCCATTTTGGCAGGTCAGGGTCACCTCTCTTGTTTGGGTGCTGAGTTCCTGGCAGCAACCACACTTGTGTTCCATCTGGTTTGCTTCAAAAGAGTACCTGTGTCACATGGGGGAAAAAAAAAATGCATCTCATTAAAAACTGACACAGAGGACCCCCTCAGTGATTCTTGTTTTGCAAATGTTTGGGTTGGTTTTGGGGTTTTTTTTTACATATTTTCCTCCCTCTCACACACGCTTATGAATGTGATTTTTGTTATCTCTGTCTTTGGTAGTGAAACTGTTCTTGCGTCCTTTGAATCTGGTTCAATTCAATGGAATCACATAAGCACATTAATTTTGTTGCTGTCCTGTGATCATAGAATCACCTAGGTTGGAACAGACTTTTCAGATCATTGAGTCTAAGCATTAATCCAGCACTTCCAAGTTCACCACTAAACCATGTCTCTAAGTGCCACACCTGCTTGCCTTTTAAATACTTGCAGCAATGGTGACACAACCATCCCTGCAACCTGTTCCCCACAACTTCCCTGGGCAACCTGTTCTAGTGCTTGACAACCCTTTCAGTGAAGAAATATTTCCCAATATCCAGTCTAAACCCCTCCTGGTGCAACTTGAAGCCATTTCCTCTCATCCTTTCACTTGTTAACTGGGAGAAGAGATCAACCCCTGCCTCACTACACCTTCCTTTCAGGCAGTTGTAGAGGGCATGAACATCTCCCCTGAGCCTCCTTTTCTCAGGTTAAACACCCCTCACTCCCTCAGCTACTCTTCAAGACTTGTGCTCCAGGCCCTTCCCCAGGTCTGTCACCCTTCTCTGGACATGCTGTGGCACCTCAATGTCTTTTTTGAAGTGAGAGGCCCAGAACGGGACACAGGACTTGAGGTATGGCCTCATCGGGACCAAGTACAGGAGGATTATCACTTCTCTAAGGTCCAAGGCTTTACAAAAGTCCAGGTAGACAACATCCACAGCCTCTCCCTTGTCCCCTAAGGGGGTCAGCTTGACATAGAAGGAGATCAGGTTGGTCAACAGCCGCTGCCGTTCCCAAACCTGTGCTGGCTAGGCCTGACCCCCTGTTTACCCTGTATGTATTCTGTGATTACACTCAAGACAATCTGCTCCATGATCTTCCCTGGTACCAAGGTCAGGCTGACAGGCCTGTAGTTCCCTGGATCCTCTCTCCAGCCTTGTAGACGGAGCATCTCATTTGCTAACCTCCAGTCAACTGGGACCTCCACGGTTAACCAGGGCCACTGACAAATAATCAAAAGTGGCTTGGTGAGCACTTTCTCCAGCTCCCTCAGTACCCGTGGGTGATAAATTAACTTGACAGACCAGTATAAGGGAAGCCATAGATATGTTAAATTAATTTTAGAACTTACACTGAGGAGCCAGGACAAGTTCCTTCACAGTATGACAGTTCAATAGGTTCAGAAGACTCACAGCCAGCATGGCGGATCACAGTTTTCTTGCTGTAAGGCTTGCACTTTGTAGCTTCTTAAAAAGAGAGGTGGAGAGAAAACATACTTCAATTCTCTAATTCAGAATTAAAGGAATGCTAAAATGGTTTCAAAGTGCTTGATGCCTGATTATTGAGAACCTGCAGTATGTGATGAGGAGGGTACTGTGTAATGAATATGGAGTTGTCAGATTAATCTTTGATTTCAGCTGTAAAGTGTCTTTGGAATAATGCAGAGGGCTGAGAATTGCTGGTTTGATTTGCGGTATTCAGTATCAGGAAAAAAATTTGCATTTTTCTTTTGAATAAATAGTGAAACACAGAATCTTCCTAAATAGAATATGTGAAAACAGGGTGAGTGAAGAATCCTTCCATCCACTCAAAGATAGTTACAAGTTGAATATAGTGCTCTTCAGGCAGAACATATAAACACAGCATTACTTACGTTTACATATTTTGCAGCAGCCATCAGGAGTAGTCTCTGTTTCGTCCTTTGTAAAAGTAAAGAAGGAGGATTTGTGTAAGTGCACAGATAGCAATCATGAGTAAGAATATGCGTTAGCAGTACTGATACTGCGCAGAAGGCTTCTCTGTGATGAACCCTGAATGAAACAATGGATGACTTACTGTCCTCACCATAGGAGTCTTGAATCCTTGTAGCCTCATAAGAAAATACTATGATTTTCTTATTATTAATCATAGAGCAAGCCTAGTTTCATTCTTAAGACATTCCTACAACTTTCATGAAGGTGATTTGTTGTATTCTTCTTTGTCCCTCCTTGTTCATTTAAACTGAATTCAGTCAATGAAAAATTGATTAAAACTTACAGGATCGCACTCTCCAGCGTCGTACTCAGGGCATACTCTTTTAGTTTGGACTGCAATAAACTGATCTTCAATTTTTTCACACTTGTAATGGCTGCATTGGTCAAGTGGCAAGATCTCATTAACCTAGGATTTTAAAAGAAAAGCAAAAGTTGTTTTTTTCATTGTGATCAAGTATGTCAGAGCTAATTAAGTTCTCAAAGATTCTCAGATGCTTCTGAACTTCTTTCAAGGGGTAAAAATGAAATTCTGCAAACTGTAGCTAGCTGAAAAGTTTAAATCCTGGCTCTGAACACTTAAACCATAAATTAGAAACCATTGCCCCTTTTTGCCCCATTAACCACACAAATCAAGAATTTGATTCCAAGTAAGTGTTCAATTCAGAACATTAGTGTATTGTTTTCCCAGTAATTTCAGTATTATATTTTTACTAGTAAAGGACATGAGTTGACTCTTAGCTGTTCTAACCTGTATGGGCTGACAGAGAGATCAGAAAATGAAAGGAATACTTACATTGAGCACGTGAACGGTGTTGTTACTGAGTTTGACTTTGCAAGCTACTTCAATACACTTCCCACAGCACTCTCCTTCCTCTGTCATGTATTGGTAACCCTACTCAGAAAGAGATGAAGAAGAAAGCATGTTGAGGTAATGGAGAATTCTAGTCTTGCTGTAGCTGACTGGGCAGCCTAGAGAACCTGAACTCACCAGTGGGCAAGATGTCTCACACTGAACAGTTTCACAATGCATAATGTTTGCGTTAGTCTCTGGATCTTTCTCAGAACTGCAGGTGCACTTCTTACATGAATCGATTACTACTGACTTTCCAACCTGCAAGACAGGAAAAAAAAACCCCAAAAACATTCAAACACCAACAGTTTCTATATAATATAAAGGCAGAGTATAAAGCACTGCTGAGAACCATTAAAGTTGATGACACTCAAGTACAACTGAGTTCTCAAATTCTCTTTGAACATAGTGTTGTTTGGCTTCATGCCTTGCAGGTGTCGTGGTTTAGTTTGGCCCAGGCTTTTCCAGTGGGGGGGGCCACAAAGATGGCTCATATTAAGAGGAAAGCTCATATTAAGAGGAAACTAAATGAAGCAATGTAAAAGGGAACAGTAAATCAATGAAATTAAATTAAGACTAATTTGTATTCTCTAATTATTTTACCAGCTTTTCCATGCTCCATTTAAGAATATTTTTTCTCTATAAGTGGTTGTAAAATAATTATAATTTAAAAAAATATATTAAAATAAACCTTTATATATGCAGATACATAAGCTGAGATATAAATTTACATATAGATTTTAGTCCTTCTGAAATGCATCCCCAAAGGCTCCAGTGCTAATATTTAAATTAAGAGTTAATGACCTAAATACCAATTTTAGCAAAAAGATTTAGGTATCAATTGAAGTAAAAATGTTAGCTTTGTTTTTTTAAGGCTCTCTGGGTTTATTTCAAAGAGCGATTGAGTTTGGGCTATTAATCAGATTTTTTGAAAACATTAATTACAGAAGTGGGAGGAAGATTAAAAAGAAAGTACATCACTAAAAATGGTACATTCTCATTTTATACTTCATGTTGAGGAACATTTCTGTGGCAAATTTGATTTTGACATTAAAATACCCAAACAACTTCTAATTAAGGGCTAGAGAGACAAAAAAACCCCAAACCCCAAAAAACGTATTCTGTCAAAGACTTATTTCGGTAGAAAAAATGTACTTTTCACTTCCAGCAATATACTACTATATAATTCTCACCGTGTACAATGTCCCATTAATCACACAGACATCAGGTATTGGTTCTGGAAAACAAAACAAAAAATTAATTCCAGAATAACTCAAATTGTGAGACTTCCTGAGAAGTCAAGATGTTATCAAGTTTTGTTACTAACACAGAGAGTACAGAAAACTTGAATTCAATCCCACTACGTGCTTAGACTTCATATGTAGTGTAGCTGAATGTTTAAGTAAAGTTTCATCACTAAAATTAGCTGGAAGAGTTAGAAGGGAATGGCTTCAAACTTGACCTATGCATGAAAAAACCCTTTTTTGCCCTTTCAGTATCTGGTTCAATTCAAATTAAATTAGCTGTTTCCTCTTTGAACCCTAGGAGTCTAGTGATATTCAAAGATGCTCTAGTTATTGATTCTTTATGACCTCTCAGAACATGGCTTGTACAGAAGATTGACTCTGTGGAAAAAGGTATTCCTACTGTGGTATTTTAAATTTGACAACATGGTAGAACCCATTTATGTTTTTCACAGAACTACTTCAAACTTGCCTGTTCCTTTGTTTTGACTTTTCTTTTTCAGGATTATTTATAGGTACCTTTTTCTTTTTATTCTTTTGTAAATGTATACGTATATAAAATATATGCATATAAAAGGGTATGTTTATAAATAAACTAATATAAATGTAGGATTTTTAAATTTTCATGACAATATGGCAAGAGTGTAAGTATAATTATTACTTTTCATACACTGACAATTCAGTTACTGATTACAATTCACTTTGTATTATTGCTTCCCACTGCTTGGTCTTGTAGTTAACTGTTAAGATTTTTACTGGCTTATTCTTATGTTTGTGCATCTTAGTTCCGCTGCATTTAGGCTAACATTAATGTGCTCCAATATTACATTAATAACACTGAAAAAGATGCATTGATAACATTTATGATTACAGGTGTAGAGATGGTTTTGCTACATAGACTGGTGAATGTTCAAAATACTGTTCAGTTCTCCCACCTATTCTCTCATCAAAGTTAATTGAAAATAACTTTTTTTTTTTAAATAAAGCTTTAATGCATCTTTGGCCAAAAATTGTTGTGTCTGCTAAGACAGAACAATTTAAGAAAGGTTTTGCTGTTATTGTGATACATGAAGAACTTCCTTAGATGTTAACAGAAGTGCAAATGTAATTTACTGGAGTGTATGGTGTGATATTTATACATGTATTTGTAATACTTACGGCATTCAAATTCAGGACAACAGGGGTCTTTTTGCGGTAGTACAGCCATGGAAACAAATCCTAAGTCACAAACTGTTTGCTGAGGTGTCTGGCATGGGAGTGGCTGGCATTGCACAGTAACAGTGAGGGAGTCACAGATGCACTTCTGGCATTCACTTATCCACTCCTCTCCAGGCTGAAAATATGTGAATGATTTATTCTTAAATGCTCTTTCACCCTAGTTGTTCAGTTTTAAGTTAAGATGCTCTCTCAAAATTAGTAGGAAATTCAGATTACAGTTATCTTAGCACGCGATTTAAGAGCAGGTATGCTGAGAACAACAACAGAATTTTCTTCTGCAAAAAAATAATGGTATTTTACATTTCATGGCTAGTCTACTTATTTTTATGACTTTTAAATGACTTTTATTAAAACCAAAAGTTTCTGTGATAGGTCTTAGTGAGCTTTTCCACTTAGAGATTACTTGAAAGTCTGGTAATGCCAGGTTAAATAATTATGTAGTATCAGGTGATTTGTTACATGACCAACTTTGTTATTGAGATACATAAAGGTTGATTTGAATTGGCTGTTAAAGGACAGAAATTGGTCTGGTTTTGCAACAGCAGTGTATTAGAAAGTAGGAAGGGGAACCACCTTTCGTGAAGGATTGACATCAGTACAGTTTCTTTCTACTGAAGTTGTGAGGGTTGTTGCTGTGGTTGGTGAAGCAGCTTGTGGTGTAGTTGAGGAGGCGACTGAAGGAACAGGAGTTGTCAAAGGACATGGCCCCTGGAATGGCTCAATCTCACATTCTTTGCTGCAAAGTGCATAAAAATTACAGCCAGCTCTGTCTGTTCTATTGTATACCACTTCCCCTGTAGATGAAAATTGGAGGAGAAATTACAAGACCAATAAAATATTTAAGGAGAAAAACCAAGAAAATATTGTGAAAATATAAAGCATATTCATGTATAAAGAGTTCGGTGTTTAGATGATTTTGAGTGGTTTCTTTAATTGAAGAGAGTCTTAAACGTTTAGGTTGCTTATGAAATTTTTTTATAATCATAAAATAAAACACTTACCAGGAGAAAATAAAGTGTCAAACACATGACAAAAGCAAGGAGTTATTTTGCTGGATGTAATGGATGGGCTGGTGGCAGAACTGAAGGTTGCAGGAATGCTTGTTGTAACATGACTTGATTGTGGTGTACCAGTTGAAGCTACTGTTGAGCAAAAGTAATAATTAAGTTTGCAGCACAGAATTTTGATCTAATCATTCTAACATATTCAAGAGGTATTTTCAACGTTCTGGCAAATCAAGTGAACATTTTTGTTGCATTACAAATATTTGACCTATTAATAAGTGGATTTGGGAAATTTTTTCATTATACATTGAATAATATCTGGCATTTGGCAAATCTTATGACATTTACATCTAAGTTTTCAAAGGTTTCAGCTTTTGCCCTTAAAGTAAGAATTAATACTACAAAGCTAACCCAACTGTCAAACCTAGATATTAGTGACAACAGGGCAGATTAATTAAAAACTGGTTTAAGTGTTTTAAGAAATATAAATGGTCACAGAATCATACAATCACAGATTGGTTTAGGGGAAGAAGCCACAGAACAGAAAGATACAAATGTTCTAATGAAAAAGCTGATTGTAAACGTTCAAGACATAGGCAATGACATACCTGGGATGACAGTGGTGCCAGAGAAAACAGTGGTAGCAATTTTTTCCACAGTAGAAGAAAAGGATGTTGTAAGAATTTCTGTAACACCTGTAGTAGTTCCAGACTGAGGAAGAGTGGTAGTGAGCACAGGCGTGGGAGTGGTTCCTAATTTTATTTCAGGTGAAGTAAAAGCAGAAGCAGATGTTGGAACTTGTGTTGCTACAGTGGAGATTTCTCCTGGAGCAGTGGTGCCTGAGGCTCTTGTGTTGCTTCCCTCAGTGGTCCTGAAGGTGCTGGCAGTGCTTGTGGCTGGAGTGGGCACAGTTGTTATGGGTGAAGTGATTGTTGTACCTTCGGTCTGAGGGGGAGAGGTGCTGGTGGTGGTAGCTATGATGGTTGTGCCTTCTCTTGCTGTGGCCGTGGTGGTGGGAACTGCCGTACTGCCAATGGTGGTTCTTATTTTACCTTCGGAGATAGTTGTGGGAGATGTTGGAGCCTGGGTTGCAACAGTGGAGGTTTCTCCTGGAGCAGATGTGGCTGAGGCTGTTGTGGTACTTCCCTCAGTGGTCCTGGAGGTGCTGGCAGTACTTGTGGCTGGAGTGGGCACAGTTGTTGTGGGTGATGGGATGATGGTGGTTGCACCTTCAGTCTGAGGTGGAGAGGTGCTGGTGGTGGTAGCGATGTTGGTTGTGCCTTCTCTTGCTGTGGCCGTGGTGGTGGGAACTGCCGTACTGCCAATGGTGGTTCTTATTTTACCTTC
>VZRN01002952.1:6070-28000 GCA_013397935.1 Dasyornis broadbenti
CCAAAAAAATTCCCAAAAAATTCCACAGAAAAATTCCACAAAAATCCTGAAAAAAAATCCCGAAAAAATTCCCAAAAAAATCCCAAAAAATCCTTCCCTGATCCCAGAAAATCTCAGTGAAAAATCTCGTGAGGTTTTTTTGTTGTTGTTGTTGTTGGTTTTGGTTTTGTTTTGTTTTGTTTTAAGGGATTTCTAGATTTAAGGGATTTCAAGAGCTGGGACAACGCCAGAGCCCTCGCAGGAGGACAAGACACGCTCCACAAAGGCACAGGGATCACGGCCACAGCCTAGAGAGGGACAGGTAGAAGTTTGGCACTGAGCAGTTTCTTCAGGGTTTTTAAAAGGATTTTTTAAGGGTTGTTTTCTGTACTTTTTCACAGCTCTTTTAAGATACTTTACAGTTTTTCAGCGCCTTTTTTGGGGCTCTCTGAGGATTTTTTAAAGTGTTTTTAGTGCTTCTAAAAATACTTTAGGGCTTGCTTTCTCAGAGCGTTTTCAGGATTCTTTAGGGTATTGTTAAAGCTGTTTCAGAGCTCTTTTAGAGCATTTTTAGGATATGTTTAGAGCATTTTTACGGCTTTTAAAAGGTATTTTTATGACCTTCTTGAATATCTTTAGGGCATATGCATGTCTGTACTCTTAGAGCTTCTGCGAGGAATCACAACCTGGTGCTTGCCAAACTGCCACACAAAAAGGGAAGATTTCCATTTTTTTTGTCTCTCAGTGGCCCAGGAAAGCTGAGACCCCGGTGCCCAACCCCTTTGTCACCGTCCTGTTCCAGGCAGCCGGCGCTGAGCAGTCCCGGTGGATCACAGGGAAGTCTGACTGACGTTCAGGGAAATAACACCAACAGCATAAGGCAGAGCCCTCAGCGAGCCTTCCCGCTTTACGACCCCGCAGACGGACGTATTTTTGAGTATGTTACCTGCTGCTGGCAAAGGTTAGCGTCTCTGAAGGACTCACACAAACGCTTGACAGAATTGCAGTCTTTATTAATGTAAAATTGTGACAGGTTAAGGTACAAGGATTGTCAGTGATGGTGTCTGTCAGGGGTAGTATTTGGCTGCAGAAACTTATTCAAAGCCATAAACAGGCAAGCTGTAGTCCCCAGTGAAAATATTCAGCAGGCAGAGCGCATTTTTAATCCAACAGACGTTCCTGTGAGGGAGAAGACCGGCTCAGCCCATGGACCGATGCCAGCGCAGTTAGGATGTAGCCTTCCCTACCTTCTCCTCCGTTCAGAGCTTTCTTTGAAACGATTTCTTTACATTCAGGTGAAGCTCAAGAGACTCTAGCCACGCAGACCTTTGCTACCGATCGCTGCAAAATTCTCTCCTTTCACTTTTAAAGATGCAGTCAAAACCAAGGTAGCGCTCATGCCCAGTGAGAGGTGGTCATACCTTGGAGGCGGGTAACTTCGGGACTGAGGTGAGCGTTAATGCTGCACTTAGGCTATAACGAACCACACTGATCCAAGGAGAGAGACGGTGCTAGGGATGCCAGCTCCACAGCAAAACGTCTTGTCCCCTCTCCCTCAGCTGACAGCTGCTGTGCAGTTTATCAGCTTCAAAGCACCGTCAGGTTGCTGCCACTGCAAGGATTTCAGCGGAGCCCGGTCACGGGGTGAACGCTCCGCTCCCGCCCACCTCAGCAGGTGCGTACCCTGGCGTGGGCAGTCATGGTGGAGCACACCAACCAGCTTCCATCCAGGGAACAGCAGCTGTATTTTAGTCTAAAATTTCTGTCCCATTTTAAGTCCTGTTAGGATATGAATTTGACTCCTCAGTTTCCCTGTGATTTTCCCCCCAGGCATCATTCCACACAAACACCCCTTCACTCTCCAGAGGACTATTGTGAACAGATGCGAGCTCTGCTGTCCCTTCAGACCAGTGAAGGCAGAGGGTGCTCCCAAGTCCCTTTTGAACCTGCCCCATACCTGTTACAAGTCCTCAGTCTCCTGCAGTTTTGTGGGTCAGCCACATGTAAAATGGCTTCTTTATTATCATCCAGTATACAGAAAACCACCCCAATTTTTAGTTCTTAGCAATGTGAAGAGCTGTTGCCAGTGCCTCTGATGTATTAAAGAAATCACCGAGGAGGTGGAGCTGTCAGCAGCGCTGCAGCAAGCCGGTGTAGGCACAGTACAAAATCTTCCTGATGAATATAAAAGAGAAGGGCGTGTACACAGTACATTCTCAATAATAATCCCAAATGTTTTAAAGTGGAATTTAATTTAGTATTTAATTTTTAAAGAAAACTGGCATCAAAGAAAACTGGCTCTTCCATAACTGTCGTCGCTGAGGATGCTGAACCATTTCCCAGCTAAGACGCAGCGATGCCATTTTCAACAGTGTAGCCTCAGCAGGATGCAGGGGGTGTTGTCTAAGTGGCAGATGTGTCTTTGGTTCATGATGTCGCAGCTCCCCTGAACAGCCCCTCTGACCCGGCTGACAGGAACCACACACAGAAGACCCACCAGAAATCACCCACCACCTGAGCCACGAAGCCTTTCCCACCGAGGCCAAAGGAAATTCTCTGAATCATCTCGCACCGCCTCACCGAGGGCACAGGAGAAGGTCCACACAGTAAAGCTTCACTCAGCAAAATGACAGATGTGCTTCCTGTGAGATGAGATTGAAAGGGTCAGGGAGCTTTCATTCCTTTCTCCTGGCCCATTCCAAACCCAAATTTCTGTACATGGATACTGCAGGAGGTGCACTTCACTAAGGCTCTCGGAACTGAGCCACGCGAAGCAGGTTTGATGCCAAAGTGTACTTCGCTAGGCAGTGAATACAGCACACATTCTACATGCGAGTAAGAACTACGGTCAGGTATAAGGCTGAACACCTTCTTTAATCCCCAGTAGGTATTAAAGTATTGGGGGAAAATGTCGAAGGGTTGTGAGACCAGTACTGTCAATTTTTGTAGTCTAAAAAGCGATAGCACCATCATCAAAACCCAGAAATTTTTGACAGTTTAAAGCAATGCAGTTCTGGATTTCAATTGATACATGCTTGATCTGACCATTTTCCTAACTGCTCACACAGATCTTACAAACAGGGGAAACCTGCACCAAGGCACAGTATTTTATAGACTTTGTCTATTATTTGTACCAATACCTGGAAGTTTTTGCAGCTACAGACTGGAATCTTCTGGCTGGATTCTGTGACACTGTAACCAATTCAGAGAAGTAGCACTTCACAAACCTTCCCTGAGCGCTAATAATTTTGCTCCTGTAAATATGCATTTAAAAGAAGAGATATCAGAGGGGAACAGCAAGCAGAAAAAGAGAAAAAAAAAAATCTTGAGCTAGGCAACTCCTGCAATTTGTCTGCTGTCAGTTTTAGCTTGTCATCTTCCAACTGTTAAGAAAAGTCCCAGAACCTACAGAATTTAGTGAAATAAATGGAAATAAAATAAAGGGAATGGAAGCAAAATGCCACCACAAATTATTCAATGGAAAACAATACCCATGTACCAGACAGGGAAAGAGCAAACAGTTTCCTGATTAAGGTCACTGAAAACAATATTCAGTAACTCCTTGCAGCTGAGTACGAACATTTGCTCTGATGTAACCAAGCAATTCGACTTCCAGGCACAACGCTTCACAGGTTAATAACAAGCTGTCACTGAGTGCAGAACCCAAGCGGAGAGAGGCTTTCGAACTTCCTTCAGGTCCAGCTTCCTCTGCTCGGTGACAACAAGGCAGAGAAGAGGGCAAGAACTTTGACAGGGATTTTAATTACTAGGGAAGGACATTTCTCCAGGTGCCTGCAGTGTATCACTGCCACTTTTGAGCACAACTGCCATGGTGTAACTGCTACGGATGTTGAAGGCCAAGACAAAGCCTTCACTGAGGGAAATGGGGAGAATGCCTCGTTCACAAGGGCAGAGGAAAGGAGTCAGGAAGATAAAATGACATTTTGCAGGCTTGAATAGTGGTGCAGGTGCACTTCGGAGCACATTGCCCATATGGAATTGCCCTCATTCCCTCAATCCTCAGGGAATTCTTCCCTGTGAGGGTGGGGAGGCCCTGGCACAGGGTGCCCAGGTTCTGTGGCTCTCCCCGGATCCCTGGAAGTGTCCAAGGCCAGGTTGGACGGGGCTTGGAGCAGCCTGGGACAGTGGAAGGTGTCTCTGCCCNCTTTGCTTGCAGGACCTCTAAGTGCAGCAAGTGCCAAACAAAACAAGTTTGGGGAATTCCCTTCTCATTGAAGTTACCCACGGAATCTGAGGAAAAATGGACAAACAGGGAATGGTGCCTGGAAACTTCTGAGGAATGAAAATTGAGTAAATTTACTAAATTAATTGCTTCCAATAAGAACAGCAGTCAGTGCAGCCTTCTCACTGCACACTGACCACATGCCATTAAATTAGCTCCCACACTGGGGAGAGAAAAGATAAATTAATGCTCATTTGGCTCAGTCAAACAGGGCAAGTTAATAATTTTCAAAATAAAAATAAACATAGGCAATAAACATAAGCAGAGAATGTTGTAATCTAAGGCATGGTACAATTTGGAATGTTGTTTTCTGCTCTTGAAGTTGTTGCTGTATTTTAGAGGTAAGCTTTAAGGTCCCTTCCAGCCCAAACCACTCCGTGATTCTATGCTGTGATTCTATGTAATATTTTTAAATCCACGACCTCTGTGTGCTCCAAACCAGCTGGGACAAGGCCCTCAGAGGGCAGATCCCACCTCAAACAGCTGCCTGGAGTGTTGTTCTGTCAGCCCAACTCCCCAGACTGGTGATTCCTGAGGAACACCAATTTCCCCTTCCCATACATCAGTCCTACTGCTTAATCCAAGTTATTTGCTTCCCCTCTGCACAGGTTGACCTGTTTATCCCAGAACACAGAATTTACTCTGTTGTGTGACTTCAGGAGGCCGATTCCCCTCTGAAAATCAAGGGGTGACTCAAAGCCAAGAGAAAAGGCAGCCTGGTGTGGCAGCCTGGGGAATGCTGTGTGATCCCCGGCTGCCCGAGGCACTCACACACAGCCCAGCAGCAATTTCAGTTAACTTGAAAGAGCCTGAAGGAGATTTTGATTTTTATTTTGCTCTGGAGGAGCGAGTGGCACTGTGTATGCTTAAATAACGCATTTACTCTTTCATAGAGGAGTTTGAGGTCCACACAGATCCAGAAGTGTCTGTCACTGAGAAGGTGGAATTGTGTATTCCTGCCCTTGGATGCTGCTGTTGCAAACAGCGAGGAAGAAGAACTTGGGCAGCCTCAGCCCCAGGGAACTCCTTCCGTGCTGGGGGCACCTGCCTTTTCCTGGGACAGAGGTGCTGCTCTCTGTGCTTCCCTCCCCTGAAAATCCCACACTCCGTGGGTGGATAAAATTCACAGAGCATGAAAATAGCTCCCTGCTTTGTTTCCTTCTATCCGTGACAAACATACTTCAGAATACACCTTGAGATGATTTTCCTCAGCGAGCTGGTGGCTCCTCTGGCACAGAGCAAATCCAGGAGCTATGAGTTCACTCTTTATTTCAAAGACCTTCCTGAATGGAACCTTAGATTTACAATGCATTGTGTAACAGTGCCTGAAAGGGGGTAACTTCTTGTTTCTTTTCCCAAGTATCAGGCATGAAGGCCACACAAACATCTTCTCTCAGTGCTTACTGAGATGAACATTTGGGAGATCTGTATCCAAAAATATTTCCGTATGTGAAAAGCGTTTCTCACCTGGGAACGAGTTCTTCCTGTTTGTGACACTGATCAGCCTGCCAGTGATGAGATTTTAATTCTCTGAGAGCCCTGCACTGGGCTATAAACGTGCCACTAAAGCCTGCAAGAGCAGGAACTCACCTGTCCAACTGGGTCAAGGTGCAAAGAACTTGAATTCTTATTCCCAGCCTGTTTTCAAATACACACGTGCACAGAGGAGTAGGGATGCTCTTTTCTAAGCCTTGCAATAAACCTTGCTGGATTTTAAAAGAGACGCATCAAGAAATTTCCTTTTAAAAGTTACTATAATAAATAAACTTTCCTTTGGTTTCTGTTTTCAAATCCAATATGTTTGTAGGAGCTATTTCAATTCAGCCATCATTTTCATGGCAGTAACTCCACGCAGTTTTTTGAGCTGTTGCATAAAAAAAAACCAAAAAGAAAAAAACCAAAAAAACCAAAAAACCAAAAAACCCTCAACAACCCAAAATCTTCATCTCTTGCTGTAAATGATGACATTATGCTAAACTGGCACTGATGAAAACCAGGATCACAAGTATTGAATACGTCTGGTGCAGGAGATTTGGCTCTGATGCCTTTATGAAACACTGCAGCTAAACAACTTCACGTAGTTTTTATTCCAGTCAGTGTTAGACTTCCAGAAAGCAGTGGGATTTTGGGAATTTGGTGTTTGTTACTGGCAGTGTGCACTGGTGAACTGCTCTGTGTCCTTTGTTAACTGCACCTGTAAACCCGTATTTATTCAGAATTTCCTATAGGGAATGATGGCAAAGGAGAAATGTCACTGGCGGAATAAAGCTTGAGCACTGCAATATAAACGCTGCTCTCTTCATTGGAAGTTTTGTCAAGAGCTGGTGGGAAATACACATTTAAATTGTGCCTGGCTCAGAACACAGAGATCAGCGTGCTGGTTAATCCCAAATTATTGATGAAATTTAAACAAAGTGGGGGTTTTGAGGAGGTCAGCCTGGCTGCAGCATGCCAGAGCAGCAGACAGCAAATACAAAGCCTAATTGCTTTTTCCACTCAACTGGTCCGAACACAGCCCATGGATCCAGCAAGTGCACAGTTTGTTAACAGTGGGTGTTTGGAAAGCAGTGGCCACCAGCTCAGGGTAAAAGCCTCCAGCTGGCTCAGGTGGGAAAGTATTTAAGAGCACAGTGAAAAGACAGCTTAATTAGCCCTGAATTGTGATGAAGTTCCAGTCTACTAATTCACACAATGAACACGGGAAACCACAACAGCATCAGCACGGCTTCTGCAAAAACTCATCTCTCATGGTGACCTGCTTTGAGAGTTATTTTTGGCAAGTTGTATCCAATCCATAGGCTGACAACAGTGAATCCACTTATGGATTTTAACCAAAAATGGGGTTTGGCCACAGCTCTGCACAAGGAGGTTTTCACATTTAAAGCTTGGTAAAGACTTATTTAATACCAACAGGTTTAACCAGGATTCCTGTAGGATCGACAGTGGATAAGGAAGATCCCAGGTTTTATTCCCAGCCTTTGCACTGGCAGTAGCCCCTGGCACAATCTGACACCGTGTGGGTATCGATACAAATTCCTGCCCCTGGCTGTCGATTCCGTTCGCTGGTCCCTGCTCTGAGCGGGGACAAACCACGGAGAGGCTGGAAGAGCACCCGTGGGATGGCTGGAAGAGGGTGAATGAACAGAGCAAGACGAGCAACCTGCGTGCAGAGCATAAATGTGTGTGTGTGTCCCTTATCCAGCCAGAGCTCATGGGAGGGAAGGACATGTCTCCGCGAGGAAAGGCTGGGAGAGCTGGGAATGTCCAGCCTGGAGAAAAGAAAACTCCAGGGAGACCTTAGAGCCCCTTCCAGTGCCTAAAGGGAATCCAGGAGAGCAGGAAAGGGGCTTGGGACAAGGGCCTGGAGTGACAGGACAAGGGGGAATGGCTTCCCACTGCCAGAGGGCAGGGTCAGATGGGATATTGGGAAGGAATTCCTCCCTGTGAGGGTGGGGAGGCCCTGGCACAGGGTGCCCAGAGAAGCTGTGGCTGCCCCTGGATCCCTGGAAGTGTCCAAGGCCAGGCTGGAAGGGCCTTGGAGCAGCCTGGGATGGTGGGAGGTGTCCCTGCCCATGGCAGGGGGTGGAATGGTCCCTTCCATAGCTTTAATGTCCCTTCTACCCCAAACCATTCTGGGATTCCAGGACACCACAGGTAATTCCTGTCATTGAACACCCGTGCCATTTGACCACAGTCCCACAAATCCCAGCTCTTCAACGCTCCCTGCACTCAGAGCCCGTGCTCAGCCAGGCTCTCCCAAGCCCAGACTTCCCCTCACCACATTTTCCTCATAATTCACCCACCACCTTCTCTAACTCCTGATGGAGCTCTTACAGCTGCTCTCTGCAATTCAGCCTCGCAGCCACACGTTCCAGCAGGAAGGCCTGCTGTCTCCCTCAAAACCAGTTTTCCAGGCCAAAACCAGCACGGCTCTGGGAGAGTAGCAGCATTTTAAGAACACTCTTCAAACAAACCCACGTTCCAGAAACTTTCCTCTGCAGAGGAGCCCAAGATCTACTGGCCCCCGTCTATACCCAAGTCCTCCCAATGTTAATAAGGTCAAAAATAAAACCCAGGGAGCTTTAATACTAAATAATTTAATATTTTAAAAGCTCACCTCTGCTGGTTCCTACCTGGAATTAGAGCCCCTCCCAGGGCTGCCTAGGTGCAGAGCTACCACCCAGGGCAGCCTTCTGTCCCGACTGTGCCTGAAATGAGTTTCCAGCTGCCTCCAGCAGCGCCTGCTCCTTCCAGGTGCAGCTGCAAGGCACAAGCGGAGCCGTACAGCACCTACTGGCAAGCTTTTCTGAGCATATGTCTTAAATATGATCTCATTCATAGAGGCAGGTTAAGTGGAGGTGCCAGTATGGTGTAGATATAAAAATATATAAATATACGTATATTTAGTGTATAATCATAATATGCATTAAATATATACGCATATGTTTATACACACACACACACACACACACACACAAACACCCCGGCCTCAGGGGCTTTAAAAACCTGTTAAAAGCCATAGCAGACCTTAGAACACACGGTAAAAACCCTCAGGAAAGGAGCAGTGACAGGATCAGTGCCAAAGCCAGGTCAGGGAAGCCCAAAGGGAAGGAGCTGCTGCCGTTCCAAGGGCCCTTTTCCTTTAAGTGCTGGTCCCAGCCTGGCTGTGTCAGCAGGGCAGAATTCTCTGTGCCTTATATGGCTTGTTCTGAAATGTTTTTATTCTTAATGACTCCACAGAATTTTTTTCATCCTATAATCACACAAAGAAACTTTTTCACATCATTGTCTTCATTAAGTGAAATCATCAGGGTGCATGAGAAACATCCTCGGCCCAACGTCGCTGTGAAAATCTTCCCATGGAATCCTCACCAAGTGGGTTTCTGTTTTATTTTAATTTCCCGTTCACATCCCAGTGGCTTTCAGAAGGCAGAAGGCCTTGCTCAGCATCTCACATTGTTCTGAGCCTTCAACCAAGTGGGTCCCAGCGATGAGGTTGCTGGTTTGGGGCTGGTTTTACCCGCCCTGGAGAAACACAAACGGGGTTAAACCCACCCCAGAGGGGACCCAGGCCCTGCCAGGAGGCGCAGAGTCCCCTCCCACCACCTTGCTCAGAGCTCCAAGCAGTGAAAAGAAACTCCGAAAGTCTTCCGCTTGTTTGGCAACCACCAGGGAAATATTTCTGTTTGCACTTAGCAACACCCTCAATCAGAATTTTCAGTACAAAATCAGCCTTTCCTGTTACTCCACGCTCTCCCCAATAGTTTTGTTCTGGCTTTTTGCCTTTTAGAGATCAGCAGGGCTGAGAAATTTTACAGGGGACTCCACTCCAGGAAAGATGTCCAGAGCTTTTTTGCTCTTTCAGAGTGTCTTGCTTGTTTGTTTTTTTTTTTTTTTTAAAGTTAATTTATAGGAAAGCCAGGATAGCACTAAAAATACCTCCAAATTAACATGGGAACATGGAAATAGCAATATATAAAATGACTGTAGAATGTTGGGGCTTTGTTTGCTTTGTGACAGAAAACAGAGCTATGCTGTCTGCACACAAAAATGAGAATTTTACTGTTTTCTGTCTCAAATATGAGAGATATAGTAAATGTTCAATACCGTATATTACATATTAAAACTAGAACAAATATAAATTATTGATTCTAAATATTGAATATAAACTATGAAGTACTCCAGTCTATTACATATTATACTATTTTATATCATATCATATCATATCATATCATATCATATCATATCACATCATATCATATCTATAATATCTTAGGAGTATTTTTAAACTATGAGCTCAATTAACACAGCTTTTAAAAAGCATCAAAGAAATGAATAATGTAAAAATGGGTAAAGTTTGTACCTTCTCAAAGCAAAGTTACCCTCTAAGCTGCCATCTGAATTCACAGTTTCTCATCTACTTTGGCTCAGAATTAGAGCAAGGAAATTAAGATCTGACCTTTCTGCAGTTCAACAGAAAAACATTAAATGTGGATCCTGATCCTGAAAATGTGTGTAACTCTCTGAAAGCTTCTTGCCTTTTTAAAAACCCAAGCAGGGTAAAAGGACATCGCTGGTTAAACAGTTTCAAGGCAGCTGCCTGGGATTTTTCACGGTAATTAGCTCAGTTTATAGACTTCAAAACTATAAACAAGACTCATTAAACACAGGAGAAGGACGGTTTCTACATTCACAAAACTGTGGATCAGCATTTGCGAGCCCTCGGGAAGGCATTTAGCCCTCATCCAAATTAGATATAGCGGTTTAAAACCTAAAAAAAAAGGGTGCGGTGGATATCTATTGTTGTTTTATCAATGATAGCATCTTTAATTAGACTAAAATGGTGCACACAGGCTTTGAAATGCAGGATCCAGTGCTGGTGTGTGTAGTCGTGCCAACAGCAAACTCAGTTCCACGTTCCGCTGTTGCACTTGACTGTCTCCTCGGTTGAAGGGATGTGGCCTGAGGCCACAGCCATGACAGAGAGCTATAAATAACCCTGGCAGTCAAATGGCTCTGGAATTCTCGCAGGAGCTGGGAGGGAACAATTTTGAACGTGTAAATGCATTAAACAGAAAGGGTAAACTGAGTCTCAACGAGTTCCTTTGGTGGGATCTTCAACAAAGAACTGAAACCTTGAGCAGAAGTTCACATGTGGGTAATCAAAACACGGAATTACGGAATCCCAGAATTACAGAATCCTGGAATCCATGAGTGGTTTGGGTTGGGAGGGACCTTAAAGCCCATCCAGTCCCATGGGCAGGGACACCTTCCGCTGTCCCAGGCTGCTCCAAGCCCCATCCAGCCTGGCCTTGGACACTTCCAGGGATGGGGCAGCCACAGCTTCTCTGGGCACCCTGTGCCAGGGCCTCCCCACCCTCACAGAAGTACATTTTCTAGAACGTGGCTCTGAGTTTCCTGTGGGAAAACACCAGATACGCGTGAGGAAACGTTGGGGTTTTGTACCTAGAAGCAGAACTGGGGAGCAGGAGCCATCAGAGGTTTCCCATTTCCCCAAGACAGAATTGAGCAGCTCTCAGAGGGGAGCTGGAGATCCCTTGGCTCTGTGTGTAGCAGCAACATTTCCTTGCTGGACTGCAGAGCTCAGGGGGAAAAGCCGCTGTGCCTTGCTACTGCAGGGCAGGGAGCACAAACTGGAAGACATTTACCCAGTATTTGTCATTTCAAAATGAAAAATCACTGCAGTGGGAGCTCTGAGAGCTCCAACACTGTCAAAAGATTAGAAGCAAAATACATTTTGAGTAGAATACTGGACTTTGATGAGCCTTGTGAGTCCCTTCCAATTTAGGATTTTCTATGATTTGGTGTCTTAACTATTTCATTCGTCGCAATATTGCAGAAACGGCCAACCTAGCGCAGAACGGGTGTGCTCACAGCAGAGCAGGGGTTTGGTGGGGCTGAGATGATCCTAAATCCTGTGCTCTGGTGAAGATATTGATTTATTGATGTTGAGGTACCGAGAGATTGAGGAATTGTGTGGGCACACCTTGTCACAGGCGGGGACAGCTCAGGCACCGGTGACTCCAGGCCGTGCCTGCACCAGGGTTCTTAGTTTGGCTAAACTGGAGCAAAAGGAGAGGGAACCCACAATAATTGCTTGGAAATAACCATTTGTAAAAGGGGAAACCGTAAACAACACGCGCTGTTGAAGGGAAATCAAAGCTGAAATCCCAGAATCACGGAATATCCTCAGCTGCAAGGAACCCACAAGGATGCTGCAGTCCAGCTCCTGGCCCTGCAGAGGAGAACCCCAGAGTCCCACCCTGTGCCTGAGAGAGTTTCCAGCACGGATGATCTTTCAAAGGATGGGATGGACACAGGCAGTTCATCAAAACCTCAGCACCATGACATGAAAATTAATTCAGTACTGGGATTTGAAAGGATGGCCTGGTAGGTCTGATTTCTCCCTACTGATGCCCTGCTAATTTCTCTCTCTCTTCCTTTTCAGCTGTATCAGGATGACATTTCAAATCTCAGGGCTCTGCATGAATTCCAGAAGCAGCTTGTGCCAGTGGGAAGGGAGAATTCAACATCTGAATGAGTTTCAGCCTTGTGCTTTGTCCTGGACGCTTGCTGTTCCCTTTTCAGATCTGGAAAGTTACAGAGTGACATATCTCTGGATTTTTTATGTTGTGATTCTTTTCTCCTAGGATCTATGCCCTGCTGGTTCTGGGAAACTTGTGACCTCTGCATTTTTAATTAGAACTCGTAACTTTTTCCATAGCAACATATTTTAATGCTGCAAATACAGAATCTGTCAAATCAAACGACTCCTGGTCAGATGAAATCCAAATATATGGAAAAGCTGAGGAGCAATAGGATGTAGGATATGGCACAGCTAAGAAAAAAAATTAAAAGAGACAACAAAAGAGGGATGGAAAGCTTTGGTTAATTTATAAGTTTGATTTTAGTACTTAATGAATCAAAACAAATGGTTCAATTGTTGTGTCAGTACCTACCTGGTACAAAGGAATGAATTGTTCTCAGGTGATATTTGAAATGCAGAGAAGTCTTACAGGGATGAGCAGTAGAAGCAGGAGGTGAAAGCAAAAGAAATCCTCTGAAACAAAACCCGAGCTCAGATATTAACAGAATAATGGAATTCAATGTGATGGTTTAGGGCAAATCATTTAGTAAAATACAGCAGTTCTAGATGGACTTGTTCAAAAGCATTCATTTATGATCCATAACTTGCATGTGCCAAAAAAAGATTTCCTTCAATAACAAAGTTTTGGAACTTCTGCCATTTGGCTTTACTGCGTGTTACTGTAACTCATTCACTGATTCTCAATTACAGGCATTTTTTGATATTATTGTTTTTACTATATTTACTACGATTTGGTATTATTTATTAATTATTTACTATAATTTGCTATTACTGTTTTTGATGTCTCTATGAGCTTTTAAACATATTTCTGTGTCTATAGAGGCCTGTGCAGAATGGTGTCACCTTTTGCTTGGACGTACCAAGAAAGACACTGCTAAATTTCCTCTCTGGCATCAAAAGTCTTAGACAAAATTTTCTGATTAACCAGACTTTTGCTCACTCTCATAGTCAGTTACTTGGGGTTTATTTTCCTGTTTGAAGATGAGGTTTGCTTTGAGATCACCTTTGAATGCCATTCCTGGTCCCACACCAGTCCCTTCCCCTTCTGCAAGGCCATCCCTCTGGAATTCCCTGTAAGGGAATTCCCAGCAGTCAGGAGATATCCATGGGCTTGTTCAGTTTTTTAAACAAATGCTGAACAGCGGGAACATCTTCAGGAAGAAAAGGCAAACACCAGTGTGGGAATGGCTGCTTTGCTTTCTCCCCTCTGGTTAGCGTTAGACACATGAGTACCATGCTTTTGTCTAGTCCATCTGTTTCCACTTTCCATAAAAAACGCTGGAATACGAAATTAAACTGGAATATGAAGTTTTAACCTTGCATTGCAAACAAGGGGTTCCTGGGTGCTCACTCTCACAGACACACCCTGGGGGTGAGTCTGGGCAGAAGGGCACAAACCCCCAACGTTTCCTCACTGATATCTGATATTTTCCCTCAGAAAATTCAGATCCACATCCCAGAAAATGTCCTTTGTAGCCTGCAAGGCTGTCTAAACAGAGTATGAAAATAGATGACATCACTCTCACAATTTAGGTTTTCTCGTTGCCAATGAAAAGCTCCATTCGTGTGAATTCCCCAGCAATTGTCAGAGGAGGGAATTTTTCAAATGAAATGCTTCATCTCACTAATTTAGAGAAACAAAAACCAAAACACTGCTCTGAAAGCTTTGATTCCCCAAACCCACGACATTTAAAAAATTTATTTAGAAACAAGAAGGAACAGTTTCATAAATCTTCTGCCACATATACCATCCGCTTAGGCAATCTGACGGCTTGTTTGCCAGAATATATGAGACACAGAAGGAGCTTCACTGTATTTATGTGTGCCCAAAAAAAGCACAGTATTCTTTTTAAAAACCAAATAGCAAAACCGGAATGTTTTGGAGTCAGAGGAATGAAATTTCCCGCATTTTGCTTTCCAGCTTTAGGTTGCTCAAGGTTACGCCTGCAACAACCAGGTGCGATTTCTGCCCAAGGGGTTCGATGAGAGCTCGGCGCTGCTTGGCCCAGCCCAGCACCATTCACTCGCTTTCTGTGGCTGCAGTTTTCCCAGCTATTTCCATAGATCCCGGCTGCCTCCTGGCTCCTGAGGATGCCACAACCCCAAACAGTCTTATAAATCTGGAGGGGGAAATGATCTGTCTCCCGTCGTAAGCAGAGAGCCCACGAGAATGTCTGTGGAGTTTCACCAGCAAAGCTGCTGAAAAAAGAGCCAAGATGGGAGCCCTGACCTTTCCCAGCCCTCCTCCACCCGGATCAGCCCACAGCCTGCTCTGGAAAAGCTTCAGCTCATCCAGGGAGCAAAATTAGAAATCTTCTCCTGGGGAACCCTTGCTCTCTTGCACCAAACCACTCCTCAGTGCAACAGGGCACTGAGAGCAGAGAAGAGTGAGATCAGACGGCGTCTGTCCCTCACTGAGGGGTTCCCACAGCGCAGTGGGAATGCCCAGACATGCTCAGGCAGTGCTGGGAGGGAGCTGTCGAGGGACAGGAGCAGAGCCAAGCCCTGGCCTGTGATTCACGGAGCAAGAAAATCATGTTTGAACTGAGTAACAGCAGCACTTCCCAAGTGTCCAGATCCTTTCATCCCCACTGCTCATACAAACCTGACTGGCATTCCAATAATGGAGCCTTTTTTCAAAAAATTTTTGGGTTTATGACTCTTACTTGAGGCTTTTGGAAGGTTTATGATAACTGTGTATAGTTTCTTTAAAAAAAAACCCTGGTTATTACAGTCTCGTTTTTATCCTAAGTCACCACAGCAAGGTGAAATCAATAAATGTGGAGAATTGTCCAATAAATTAAAAATCAGATATTCCAATAAAGTAAGTTCCAGGTATTTCCAGTAAACAAAAGATCAGATATTACAAATATCCAGCTGCAAGACTAATGTCTTTAAGTTCAGGTCACTAACTGTCGGGTTACGATTTGTGGTTTTTAAGAGAAACCTACCAGTTTGCCCAATTTTTGTGACCACTTCCAGCTCCTGTCCTGCTCAGGGAAGATGTGAGGACTGAGGTGATTTTGGGAGGATGTGAAGTCTGGGGAGATTTCGCACCACATAGTGCAGAACCTGGCCCTGCGTCAGACAGAGGGAGAGCACCTGCTCCCAGTGAGCTCCAGGCGTGTTTCGGATGGGGAAAGCTCCTGTCAGGAGCTGTGCAGAGCCAGAAGGTTCCCCCTGAGCCTCCTGTTCTCCAGGCTGAGCCCCCCCAGCTCTCTCAGCTGCTCCTCACCAGCCTTGTGCTCCATTACGTGCACAGAAATCTGAAATCACGGGATTTTCCTGCAGGAATGTGGGAAGATGCGTGACGAAAGCCACAGCCCACGTGCTCTGCCCAGTGGCTCTCAGCTCAGCCAGGAAGGAGCAGCCTGGGCTCCAAGTGCCCGATGAGAGCTCAGCAAGGCCATTACATGAGCCTGCTCTGGGCTGCCACCTCATAAAAGTCATAATATTTTTCCTTAAATAATCATAAACTATCTCAAATTGAAAGGGACCCATAAGGATCATAAAGTCCAGCTCCCTGTTCCATGTAGGAATACCCAAAACCAAGCCATGTGACCAACAGCCTCACCCAGAAATATATAAATATCAATGATAAAAATATATTTAAAATACACATAACACATATTGCAATGTGTATATTATAATATACTGCATTATGTACGTAATACATTACAGAATATGTAAATGCAGTCATCAGAAACACAACAGGATGTAAAAATTACTCTCTCCCCTATACAAATCCTTGTGTTACAGTACCAATTCTCTGTTTTTCTGTACCCTTTTGCTGGTTTTTGTGCTTCCACCAACAGTCTCAGGTATCTCAGGCAGGCTACTGCTTTCAGAGCACTGTTTGTCCAGCAGTGGAGAGTATAAAAGCCACGTACAGTAAATAACGAACAGAAAAGCAGGTTTCCCTCCTCCACTCAACCCTCTGTAGAAGAAAAAAAAAAAAAAAAATTGAATGGGAAGAAAATGTCCACTTTCAACTGTCTTGCTCAATGTAAAAACTGCAAAACTCATAATTTGGCTTCATTTTTTCAGTAAATTCCATATTACATGGTGGCAGGGAAACGTAACAAATACGTAACACAAGGTGCCTTCACGTAAGCAGTGGATGGGATCAAACACTCTTTGATTAAATATCTTCCCTCCTACCATCACCTAAAGGACGTGGAAGCGTGTAAGGTTAGGATACACACGTATTAAGGGGTTCCCGAATATTCTGTCTTCCTCCAGAAAGTGGCATTTTAGGGTTTTTTTTTTAAGTCAGAAGACAGCATTTGTTCTCCCTGGGTTTCCTTCCCAGGAATGTGTTCGTTTTCCCCCGAATCTACAGCAATTTCCCACATCCACAACATTCTGCAGCAACAGGAAGAACACCCATCCGCCCTCTTTTCTGAGAGCAGATTTTGTTGCCCACTGCTTCCCATGCTGTAAAAGCATCCAGCATCACCTTTGCCACAGCTCTCAGGACTCAGTTCCATCAAACCCCTCTCATTGTCCCCATGATTTTGCTCCTTTCCCCCATTATTTTGCTTCTTTCCAGATGAAAGTATTCCACGGATTTCTCTACTTCTGCATGAAAAACAACTGCATCCCCTTCACTGTCCTTCTCATCCTTCCTCAAACCTTTCCCAGTTCCACTCCCTTCCCTCTGCAGCAGTGCAGTAACTGCACACGAGCGCCCAGGGAATTATCACAGTGACAGAATTTATTCTCCAGGTCACCTCACATCAGAGACTAATTAGAAATAAATACTCCGAAGGTATTTTTCCTGATTTTGAATAGTCAGAGCCAATTATTATTAGTGCAAAATTAGGTTTTTGAAGGAGTTTTTGTTGTTTGGTTTTTTTTTTTAGATTTTAATCCCGGTGCATCACTTCTCATACCTGCACTGACCATATCTTTCTTTCCATTTGACAGATAATGTAATGCAATAACATCCTCCTGCAGTTCCTCAGGGAGTTTGAAGATCAGAGCCCACCATGAAAACACGGTGTCCTTTCTATTTTCCCATTCCTAATTACTTCTGGATACCAGGAGCCCGGGTTCAGACCCCAGGACCTGGAAATCAACTCTTTAATCCCATCTTTCCCCCTACCTTCTAAAAGATCCATTTCCTTGTGCGAGGACTTTCTTCTCCTGGACCACGCCAGCCCAGCAGCGCCAGCACAGAAGTGGGTTTTCTGAAATGCATCATGGTTCTGAGATTGCTTCAGAGTAGAGAATTTCATGGTTTTATTTGGTTCCATTGGAGTGAAACCACTTAAGGAGTGGAAGCATTTCAGGAGGGACCTTCTGGCTCTGCACAACTCCTGACAGGAGGGGGCAGCCAGGTGGGGATCAGGCTCTGCTCCCAGGGAGCAGGGACAGGACAAGAGGAAATGGCCAGGGGAGGTTTTGGCTGGATTTTAGGAAATATTTCTTCACTGAAAAGGTTGTCCAGCCCTGGCAGAGCTGCCCAGGGCAGTGGAGGAATCCCCATCCCTGGGGAGATTTAAAAGCCGTGTGGATGTGGTACCTGAGGACGTGGATTAGTGGTGGCCTTGGCCGGGCTGGGTTACTGAAAATGAGGAATTCCAAGTTTGCTGAAGAGGAGGATGAGGGGAGAGTTCACTCAGCCCAGATTTGTTGTAGTTTCAATTTTTTCAGTTACGTACAGAATTTCTGTTTGAACACTTTAACAAGAGGGACATTACTGCTGTCTGTGGTCAGAGTTTACAGAACAGCATTAAATATTTACATCTATGCCTGTCCAGTTCACCTGGCACCAGAATAAGACCATTTCATGGAGACATCTCCTCAAGCACAAGTGAAATTTTACTTGAAAGTCCCCTGAAACAATAAATAAACAGATACCTCAGCAGTAAATTGCTTCGTCACTACTAGAACCAATAGTAAATGTCCTGATGAGTCTGGGAGACTAAGAAATAATTTTTTCCTGAAGGTAATGGGTTTTACAGGTGCTTCTGTCAGGTGTCAGTAAGTGGAAACTAATGGGGTGTCCTCAGAGAAAGCTTGTTCTCCTTCACAGCCTCGGGCTGTAGCTGGTGTTGTGGTGGAGGGGAAGGAAAGGGGAAGGAGAGGGGAAGGGGAAGGGAAGGAAAAGGGGAGAGGAAAGGGAAGAGATGAGAACAACAGGAGAGGACAATGAAGAGGAATTGTGAGCTCCTCTGCCTCCTCTGCTTTTAGATTTTGGCAGGAAAACAGAATACCTAGACATTATCACTTCAGTTCTATGCTATAATTTTACACATATTTCTAGAAGACAGTTAAATCATTAAACAGCTAAATTAATAAAAAATAGTGGTACCAAAATTTACTAGTGTTGCCCATAATTTCCAGAACATTTTGTCTCTCAGCTGATGTAAACAACCGTAGTTTACCGAGTTCTACATGTCTTCACTTTAAATCTTTCCAGACAGCTTTAAATCAACGACGGAAACACCGAAGTTTTCCATGGTTGATCTCAGCTGAGGAATTCTGATCCATGTGCTGGAGATGGAATAGACCAAAACACACAGGGAAGGAGGCCCTCGGAGCAGGGATTGTGCCCCTTCCATTCAGAGCCCGTGGCTCAAGGCACCAAAGAGCTGAGCCCTTCCAAGCCTGCTGCATCTCCTGGGAAATAATGATCTTGGAAAGAAAAGAGCAGGATGGCAGCTGAGTGGGAGTGCAATAGATACACAGAGGTTTTTCCTCATCACTGTTTTAAATTTAGGTGGCCAAACTTTGTCCTCTGATTCCTGCACTTGAGTCTGGCTCTTTCTCTAAAGTCTTCTGAAAGCGAGAGGCCACGTACAAATGTCACCTTTTGTCTGGGTGGGATGGGAGGTGATATTTTTGGCAGCATTATGTTTTTTTTCCTAGAATTTCTTTATGTCCCAGATTCCTTAGTATTTAGTTTATAGCTCTTTGTCCGTGTCCTCTGGGAGCCTTGGTCTGAGAACTTTCTGCCGTGGTTTTGGTCGGTATTTGAATGAACATTCAGCTCCCTTGTTTTGTGTCACAGTCACGTTCCCCCCTCCCAGGACTGAAGTTTGGGTTTCTTTACCCCTCTTTGGAGAACTTATTGTCTGACATTAATTTTCTGAGGCTACAGATAAACCACCCAGGCATATTTAAAGTCTACATTTTGAAACCAAATGAGCAATAAAGGTGAAATGTGACACTCTCTGAGAATAAAAAAATATATTTATCATCCGGCAATATTTCAGGAGCTACATGGAATTGGTTCTCCTCTCCTGGTGGCAGCCGGTGAATCTCAGTTTTCTTTTCAAGGGAATGATTACAAGGAATTACTTGTTAATGCTAGACGGCTAAAATATCGTGTTACCAAATAATATCATATTATCATCATTTCAAACATGCCAGTCTGTGAAAATTTGAACCTGGAGATCTGCTACTCTGCAGTTTAATTTTGCAGAAGGAAAATTACTGCTCCTCAGGACATTCGCTCCTCAGAAATGCCACCCTGGACTTGTTGTTTCCTTGCTGAGTTCAAGCTTTAACTAGCAGCGATCAGCCTTTGTTTCTGTACCGGGAAGCCAGGGCAGAATTCCCCTCGCTCAGCACCATGTGCCAGCAAGCAGCCGAATGTCAGTCTCCAGAAAAAGGAAGAAAAGCCCACGGCTGGTGTGTCTGGAGGGCTTCAGGCCGTGGAATCACGATTAAAGGATGGAAAAGAAATAGCCTCCTGTGAGAATAACCAGGCATTTACATGTCAGTCTAAACAGTTTTGAAGAACCACAGGTGTACCCTGGACCACAGCCTTCTCCTTTGCCCAAGAGAAAACATCCAAAGAAACCCGGGGAACGCTGTGCATCAGGATTATATCCTTAACTCCATCGTCATGAAATATCCTGAGCTGGAAGGGATCCACCGGGATCATCGCGGCAACTCAGGACACCCTCAGATCCCACCCTGTTTGTCCCTGCGAGCGATGGCCAAACGCTCCTGCAGCTCTGGCTGGGGCCGTGCCCATTCCCTGGGGAGCCTGTTCAGAGCCCACCCCTCCCTGGGGAAAGAATTCCTTAATTGCTCTGATCGCATCTGAAATTCCTGCGTGTTTTCCCCTGCCGCCTGCTCTCACTTCTAAGAATTCCGAGGGCCAGTTGAATACTGAGGAACGGGAGGGCAATGGAGACGAAAATGAAAGCAATACCTTGCAAAGAGCCCTGGAACAGATGCTGATCTTTGCCTTGAGGTGAAGGGGGCTGTGTTCGGCATCTGTCGGTGAGTCACCAGGGCAGAGATTAGAACCTTGTGTTTGTGTTGAGATTATCTGCTGTAAACGCATCCGGGTGACTGTCCTGGGATTAATTCGATGAAGGCTGACATTTGTGCGCTATCACCTCATTGTTATCTGCTCCTCGTAGGCTTTGTTGGCAGGTCCGACAGTGCCTCCCCCATTCAGCTGAGGAAGGGAAACAAGAAAGTGGAAACGGTCAGATGGGATCTTCACCATGTGCTTGGCGTTTACATCACAAAAATTAATGGATTGATGGAATAGCTGCAACCCCAGGAACACAAGCTAAAGGACAAAAGCTTTCTCTCCTTTGGGGTGCAACCACTTCCTCACACAGAATTTGTGTCTGATTCTTCTCCCAGCTGCGTAAGACAGTAATAGAACAGGGGGCAACAAAAAGTTTTAAACTAAAGGAGGAAGATTTAGATCAGATATTAGGAAGGAATCCTTTCCTGTGAGGGTGGGGAGGCCCTGGCACAGGGTGCCCAGAGAAGCTGTGGCTGCTCCTGGATCCCTGGCAGTGTCCAAGGCCGGGTTGGACGGGGTTTGGAGCCACCTGGGACAGCGGAAGGTGTCCCTGCCCATGGAATGGTGTGGGACTGGGTGATCATTAATGTCCCTTCCAAACCAAAGCAGTCTGGAATTCTGGTATTCTGTGATAGGATTTATTTCTAACACCCCAGCCTGTAGCTAAAGTCTGCTAAAGACACGGGTTTTGGCTTCTCCTGCTGAAATTGTTGCACCACATTCCAAGCACCTGCTCTTTCCACAGTGAGAAATGTCCCAGCAGAGAAAGGGCTGGAGGAACCACGGAATGGTGCCATCCATGGGTAGGGATGCCTCGCACTAGACCAGGTGAGATCTGGGGATTCGCCAGGGAGCACAGCGTGAGAAATCAGTGCAGGGCTGGAATTCCTGGTATAAACACGTTTTCATCTAAAGCTGAAGTTAAGGAAATGCTCCAGCTCAGCACATCTCTAGCCAGTCCAAAAGAACTCCAAATCCTAGGAAGTTCTTCTCAGAGAACATGGGAAAGTCCCACCTGAGATCTCTCCCAAAGGTGCCTTTTGACTCTGCCGTGCCACAGGGAGCTGCTCACTTCAGCGTCAGCTTCGTGAAAGGCAATCTCAATCATCTCAATTATCTCAATTTTCTCTCCTTGCTGTTTCTTTCCAATAGAAAAAACTTTTACTACGAATGGCTCCAGTGGGAGCCGTTTGCTTTAACCACCGACGTTAGCAGCCGCTTTTCGGGGGCACTCATTATCGCTCCATTCTGTTGTTTTACAAGGCGAAACAAAGAATCTGATGGGGGGGGGGGGGGGGG